>PVIH01015262.1:20671-50457 GCA_004025045.1 Sigmodon hispidus
TGTGTGTGTGTGTGTGTGTGTGTGTGTGTGTGTGTGTGTGTGTGTGTGTGTGTGTGAGAGAGAGAGAGAGAGAGAGAGAGAGAGAGAGAGAGAGAGAGAGAGAGATTCTGTGTGTGTGTGTATGTGTAAAAGTGGTTAGAATTCATAGAACTTGGAAATTCTTGAGAGAATTAGCTGAAGAAAAATGCATACATTGCATTTGGCTGATCTATCTAATTTTGTATGAGATCACTGTTGCCTAAATTTATAAAGGCATCACAAGATTTTGCTGTCAGTAGGACAAGATAAGGTATTATAAAAACCACATTGAGGTAAAAACTTAAAGAAACCAGATATGTCTTGCCTCAATACATCATTTGAAATCTTACAGCCTGCCTTTTTCTAAAACCCAGGAATAAATCATTGATAAGAGTAGTTTCCTGGAAGAAAGAATTACAGAGTAAATCACCAAGAATGGCTTCATGGACTCTTGCTTTACAACTCTTCCAAGGACCATCAAACAAGAATGAGCAAAATGTTCAGAAATTATCAACAAGTGAAAAATACTCAAATACAAACTGAGTTTTAGAAATTACTATTGTATAATAGAAAAGCAAAAGCATGTGCCATTTTCCAAAGGTGCTTGATCTCCATTGATCCTAGAATACCAGTACTCCAGCTGACCTTGTCCCATACTCAATATCCTAGTTTATATGGTTCAACTCAGTACCCCAACTGATCTTGTTCTATACTCAATACACTAGCTTATCTGTTGCTGACATTTGCATCCCATTTGAGGCTGACATTTAGGCACATCTTCCATTTATCTGTCTATATAATTTTCTAAACCAATAAAAATTTGTCTCTGTGAACTGGTATTTTGGACCCTATCTGACACTGGGTTTTCTGCTTATCATTCTAGATGATTTCATATTCAAGCTGACATGAGCAAGTAAACTCAAATCAGAACTGTGTTAACCTCATTGTCCTGCTTTTCACCACTTCCCAGAACCATCTTTTATTCAGTCTCAGTTTTGATCATATTATAATATGGAATTCTGGAGATAATTTTAAAGAACTTAGTTAATATTGAAATAATTTTCACCTTTCTTCTTTATCTAGGCTTTAATGTTTTTGATCTTTGGCTTTCTAAATCCTCAAGAGCCCACACTGCCTTTCATAGTTGGTCTACAGGCTCCTATTTTACCCCAGTTACTTATTTATTTATTACATCTGTCTTATCACTACTTGAGGACTGACAGATTCTGAAATATCAAGTGTATCATTACATAACATTTTATCAATTCTGCCATTTATACTTTGCTTGTCATTTTGCAGACTGTGATTATTATTGTTGTTTTCTTAAATAACGTACATCTTCAGTATGAGCCACAGTTGTGAATTTTTATTTTCACTTTGTAAATAAATCTCCCTTGATTATTCTTTAACATTATATTGGTCAAAACATTTCATAGTTTCATTGAAATAACTATAACAAATTTTAAAATGTATTGTTTCTTTGTTTCTGTTTCTGCTTAGTTTTTTCTGTCCACCCTTTCTTTTCTTCCTCTCTCCCTCTGTACCCCTGCCCTGTGTCTCCCATCACACACACACACACACACACAGAGAGCAATTTCCCTGTACCATTCAGTCTTTCTCTTTCTTTCATTTTCTTTCCTATAAGAAATTGTTTCTTCTATCACAGTGGAAACAACTCTAAGCAGCAGCTATCTTGACATGTGTGTTCTTATTAAAGAAGAAGCATTGTAAACATATACTCTCCCTGTAGCCCAACAATAGAACCAGCGCTTCTTTTCATTGTAAGACAAAGGCTTCTTTATTACAGTCTAGTTTAAATTCAGACTACATTCTGAGTAATTCACTTAATTAAAGGTTTCCTGACTCTTCATTTTTTATCTTTTATATTTTCTATGTTTGTTAATATGCTTTTTTTCAGCATATATTTCAACTTCTTTTCACTTTACAGACATATGCAAGTAAAAGATATTGTTTAGAAACTCTTCCTCCTAATACTTTCTGTTCCTCTTCAGTTTCTTTTTTTTTCCTTTTATTTCCATTGCACTTATTCTTAAAAACTTAGTTTGTACAAATCACCTTTTATCTATATTTTGGATTAATATTTGCCACAATATAAAGTTTAGATATAAAACATGGAATGTTTGGTAATGCACCAAAGTATTTACAGGATAGTCAGAATGGTATATTCTAGATCTTAAAGTATTAGTTTTTGCAATTATTTAATAACTGTAGATAAGGCTTGTGTTCTAATATTATTTCTCTCTAATTGATATTTTGTATTTTTACCTCTTAAAACAGGAAATTCCCATTTCCTTTCCTTCCTGTGCTTTTGTGAAAGGTTGTGCTAGGTAGAGCTACTATGATATGAACAAAATAGTGGGTGACCTTATAGAATTGAGGTAACAAAGAAGACTTCACAATTGTCATTTTAAAATGTCTCTTTCCTGTAAATAGCATTAAAAAAGATGTCTTTAGAGACTAAAGAAGACAATATTGATGCCACCAAACTCACCCCATCAATGAATCCAGAATAATATACTTGAGAATCAATTACTAACTTCCAACACTGTTTATGTTAGTTGGAAACAAATTTTATTTCACTATTGACAAATTGATTTCTCTTTATCAGCATCTTTTCTGAAGTTGCATTCTTCATATCTGGTGATCTTACTCTTTAATATTAGAAAAATGTGCCTGCTTTTGTATTCCTGATGCTTGTTTTTGCCTCTTTACTTATGTGGTCTGTCTTTTTGACTCAAATAATTTATCATATGACTTGTTCTATTGTTAATTACACTAAATTTATCTCCTGTCAATAATTTATTTAAATGTGTTTTGTTTAGGAATAACATAAACAAATTTTAACCAGTGTAAGGATCAAATAAAACTTGGGATCTTTCTGATTTCATATTATTTTATTTATTAATTTATTTTATATTGATGTAAAATTATATGTTCCTATAACATACATCATAGGTAAGTCATATCCTTGTGAATGTTTCCTGCATATTATATTATTTATCATAACATTTTATATGAGATAGAAGTCTAGTTTTTATGAAAATGCACTTAAACAATGAAAATCAGTTGAGAATTTTTTTCTAAAATATTGTTCTTCATTTAGCCTTGTGAGTTACATATAAAAAATTGAATTTGTACTGGTTTACTGGTTCCTCATTGACATATACATCAATATTGGGAAGATTTCTCACATATTATGTTACTATTACTTGCAGCAAGAGGCATTTTAATAAATCATTTGGTGGAATGTGTACTTATATTTTATGTAGTGTGCAATATCTGAAGAAGTAAAGTATTTTAATTAAATAATAGTGACACTATAGAAAAATAGGTAGAATAAAATATTATTTATTCAGTATATTGTATAAATATTAAAAAGTCAAAATATTATTTTAATAATGTTTCTATTTGTGTATCTTTAATAATACACTTCAGTTTTTTCTTGAGAGATTTGAGGAAATGTATCAAACACAGAAAAATACACTTTTAAAATCTCCAAGGGATTTGAGGGCTCTGAATCACAACAAAGTAGCAATGTAGTAGTGTCAGAAAAAACTATTGGAAATGAACGTGCAAACTGTAAAGAACATGTGTCAACATAACCTATTATTGGTAACTGGCTGAAACACACCAAGGCAATAGTTAGTCCACATTATACTGTAGATCATTTGGATAATCTCAGAATCATAATTTTAATGGAACAATTTATGTATCGTAATAAAAATAGGACACTTTAAATTTGAGGTGGATATAAAAGTAAGGATTCCATTTTGTGCCTCACAGTCTGATATTATTTCTGTCATTAAACATAAAATGTGACTCGATTCTGTACTCTGGGTTAGAAGTATATAAATGCATCTATTATGAGAATGTCTTACTAAGCAGCCACATATTACTATATTTGTTTGCAAGGGGCTCCAAACATATTTGAGTAAGTACGTGGCACTAGTAATGACATGAATGTTTTTCTCTGTGAATTCTTTATTATATTTTTCATATGTGTGTAACTGCTAACTGCAAAATTTAAAATAGACCAACATCTAATTGAATATCAATATCAACATAAATTTCCAGAACTGCCCTGAAAAGCGGTGCTTGATATTTATTAAGAGGAGAAACAGGATTCTTGCTAGAAGTTTAATTTTAAACTTAAATTTGCTTTGTGGTTTCTAGGAATAACAGGTATATATGCTGCCTAGTATAGGCACAAGTGAAGCTGAGAAACAAGAAATTCTAGTTCTCTTTAAGATTAATTCACATTTTCACAAATTTTTAATGGCTTAATATGCCAAAACAGTAACTGTTGGGATTCATATAAAAATAATTGGATATAAACATTTTCAGATTATCAGGGTCAATAAAATTCATTGTGATTACAGTGTGAATGATTGACTGGGAGTGTACTGACTAATAATGGAAACAAGCTTTTGAAAGTTTAAATTGAAAAAAGAAAAAATAAGGAATGAGAAACATGGAGGGAGAGGAAGCAAGAGAGAAGGAGACGAAAAACAAGAAAGAGAAGGATGAAAGAAAGAAGAGAAGGAAGAGGCTTAGAAAGAAGAAAATGTAAAGTTATATATTTGAAATTTCAAAGAAAATTGTTGATATAATTGTATTACCTTCAATATTGGTGGATAGTCAATTATTGAATTACTGAGTTCTCAGTCTTATCTTAAATTTTGGGTTCTTAATTTAAATAGTTGAACATGATAAAAAGGATTTCTAATACAACAATGACTATTCTAATACAAATGAATTATATAAGAAAGTCATTTAAAAGGCAAGGATTTTTTATTTTAATCTTATTATATACAAATTGTAAAAGTTCTTGTAATTTATTACTTGGAGCACCAAAAAGAAGAATCTTCAGCTTAGTAAATTTAGATATTATTTTGCCAACTCTTAGATCATAATTTATTCTCTAACTTTGAAGGAACATTATTTTTGTGTTCTAAAATGCAGGAATGTATTTGTAATCATTGATGTCTCTCTCTTTATTGTGTTTTGTTTCTGTCATGTAACAAATATGGTTCCTAGTAATATGTTTCTTGCCTGGACTTTCCTGCCTGGCTCCGAGGCTCAGTCCCATAGTCCTGCAGTCCTACAAAAACATACAGATGCTTATATTAATTTTGTGGTTATTGACCTATGGCCCAGACATTTGCTAACTATTTACTTTTAAAGTAACTCATGATTCTTATCTTGTTCAGCCATATGGCTAGGTATCTTTTCTCAGAGCAGCATTTCAATTTCTTTTCTCTGCTTATCCTGGTATCTGTGCTCTACTCTTCCTGTTACCACAGTTTTCTTGATCTGATAGCACTGCCCCGACTTTATGTCTGCCTTTTGAGCAATCAATATTTTTATTAAAGAAATAGGAATGTCAATCATTTACAATGGAACAGAGTACAATCCCACTACATTCTTCCTTTTCTTTTCTTTTTAAACAGGAACACCAAATCTAATTTCCTTTATGTAATTTTCACCATTATCTATATATAACAACTTGTAACCAAAACTGTATACATAGACAAACATCTATAATCCATTTTGGGGGAATGTGGGTATAGTTCTCCAGGCTACTTCCTATTGAACAAGGATGCTGCCAATTCCATGGGGACCCAAAGAAAAATTTAGACTTATGGACACATCTTTGGTAGAGCAGTCTGTAAGGCTGAAAAATCTCAGACAGTCTCCTTGAAGTTGTTTTGAATGCAGTTAAGAATCAGTTTTTGACTATGTTTCCTTTTTGTCATATAAAAATGAACCTTAAATCTACAATATACAGCTCCATGCTTACATTGAGGCTTGGGAACCATCCTTGTTGCAGCTTAAGTTGCCTGCAGCCAACATGCTATTTTGTAATTTAATCCTATACACCACTCAGTCTCTTTACCATGGCCCACTTGAAAGATACAACTTGAAAGCTGCTTTTGGCCCTATTTCTGTGCTCTAGACTGTTTTTAAGCTTTCTATATCTTTATGTGAGTATATTTTACCCACATTGGTACTCCATTTGTAGTATTTGTTTCTGGCCTGGACTTTTCTGTCTAGCACCATGGCCTGGGCCCACAAACCTGTAGTCCTGCATTCTCGCAGTCCCACAGAAACACACAGATGCTCATATTAATTTTATGCTGATTGATCTATGGCCCAGGCATATAATTTGTTAACCCTTAACTCTTAAACTAACCCATAATTCTTGTTTAGTCATGTGGCTCTGTACTTTTTCTCAGAGCAGCATTTCAAATTTCCTCTGTGTCTCCTGACATTTCTCTTCTACTCTTCCTGTTCCCAGGTTTCCTTAGTCTGATATCCCCAGCCACACTTCCTGTCTGCCTTTGGCTAATCAGTGTATTTATTAAAGCAGTAGGCATGACTATTATTTACAATAGAACAGAACACAATCCCACTACATAGTAACATTGAAAAGCTTAAGATTCATAAATATTTAATCCAGAATTTAAATTGATTCTGGCCTTTGACCTAATTTCTTTAGGGCTGAATTATTTTAGGGTCTTGCAATTAGATGAGTGTATCCTGTATGTGTGCAGAATATAAACATGGATAATCTGAGTGCAAACTGAAATAGCTACCTCATTCTACCATGATCCTTCTGGACTCTTTTTATAGATCCTTAAATGTATGTGTTTCGACATAATACTGTGATTGTTCTACATAAATAAGAATACACTAAGAATCTACATTAAGTTGCCTCCATTATAATGTTATAAAAGAATTACTACACCAAGTTACATGTCACATTTATGGGCTAAAGCCTATGAGACTTCAAGATGAAATGAAAAACTATAAGTAACTAAAAAATGCTGAGAGTGGTAGAAACAGGTCTTTTCTAGGGAAGACCATGTAGTTTGTCTAATACCAACTCATTGACAAATATCAAATATTCAGCACTAAAAATATACAAACATTATACAGACTGAGCAGGTTATATTCATCAATATATATGTATATACATATACAAATATGCATGTAATAATAGTTAATACAAATGTCATAAATTTGAAAGAGCAAGAAGGAGTATAAGGGAGGTACTGTAGGAAGAAAAAAAAAGGAGAAAGCATATAATTAAATAGACAAGTCCTATACAATATTTGCTGTATACAGAGAAGTAAAAATAGTTTAGGATGCAGATTTAGGGAGGCTACAAAATCATTGAGTATATAAATATTTTTAAAATTACAAAATTTGAAACATAATGTTGCTGGTATTAATGTTTCTTTGCAAATGAGGAAAACAAAAATATAGAAAAGCTACAAAGTTCATATTTCAAACCACTGGAGAAATGATAGGTTTTTAAGATTATTTTTATACTTATAACTAAAATGCTAGGTAAATAGAAAAGTATGACACTTAACCATACACCTAGCTCAATCTATTTGGTGCATTTGTACAAAAGGCTTATTGCAAAACATTATGTTTCATAATTTATAAAAGTATGGAAAGCTATCAGTGCTTTTATGTTTTTTCTTGTTCATTTTTTCTCAAATCTTAATCTTTAAGGGAGGGGAAGGCAGTTTGAACAAGGGGATACATGGATAAAAATATGACTTTATTCATAATAATAAAAAAAGAAAAAGTTAATACATCTATTTAAAAATAAACATTTACAAATGCACTTAATTAAGATTAGTATCAAAAGCCAAAATAAGCTTTGTAAAGATTTAATTACTCGAACTAACTGCCAACTTTGAAAACAATGGATTATCAATATTAAGCTTATTTTATTTTAATAAAGAATATAAAAAATACATTATGTTAATTAAAACTCATTTCAAAGTGTGCACATGAGATTTAATTCTGCAAATCTCTATAAGATATTTTAATATTGCAATAAGCAAAAAAATTGATTCATATAACAATCTTTCACAGAAAAATCAGATATGACTTTGTCTTGAGGCACAAATGTGTTCAATTTGAAACTCAGTGAGGCTTGCTACTAGACACCTTTTTGCCTCATCTGATCGACAAATTTAATAAAAACTCTCTTTTCACTGTTATTTTTGTGTGATATAATATTAATTAGTAAAATTTACTAATGGATAATTAAGAATATCTAACAAATAAATTTATATCTCTTAAAAATTATGTGTGGTGTGGTATGTGTGTATGTGTGTGTGTTTATTTGTATATGGTCATCTAAAGTTGATGTCATATGTCTCTCTCCAATGCACATTTTTTATTGAGACAGAGTCTCTTGCCAAAACTAAACCTTCAAATTCTTACTAGTCCAGTGACCTAGCTTACCCAGAGGAAAGCCTGTCTGCCACTCTATTGCTGAAATTACAGGTGACTACTGTACTATCTCAGCTCTTGGTGGTTTCTGGGGACTGAAATACTCATCTTTGTGCTTTTACATCAAAATTTGTATTTATGAAGCCATCTCTTTAATCCAAACGTATAGTTTTTATACAGAAATTAAGATGTTGCTTTATATAGAAATGTAAAAACCTACTGTCTTCTTCAGACATCATTGAAAATGTACATAATAAAATACATATGCAATTATAGGTAATCCATTTGTTTAAAAATAACAAAATATTATGAATACCCACATAAATCAAACCCTCCCGTTCTATCAACCACCAGGAAACCATCTGAGGATTATCAAGAAACTACATGCTCCATACTGCAGAAAAAGAAAGTACAAATAAACACCTAAATTCCTGATCAATGAAATTGCAAGTAGCATTTTTAAGTGTCCTTTGAGAAGGAAATGATGAATACAGAGAAAAAAATTAAGAAAAATACTTTAAATTTTTGTGCCTACACTTAAGATTCTTTTTCTCATGTTGGGTTGCCATACCTCAGTTCATTTTGATAGTTTTTCCTTCACATTATTCTGTTTTATCTTATCATGTTTGGTTGTCAATTCTTAGAAGCCTTTTCTTTTCTAATAAGATACAGGAAGAAAGTAGATTTGCAGTAGAAGGAAGGATAGAAAAAAACGACAGGAGGAGAGGGAGGAGAAACTAATAAAAAACTGTATGGGATAATGTCAGCAACAGTAACTTTAAAAAAAGATAAAATGAAATATTTTAAACTTAACAGAGGAGTTGCATCATCATAATATAACAAGTATCATAAATATATATAATATTCAACTGCAAAATGATAAATTCATAATTTTTGACCAATCTTCCATAACATTTTAATATATATATGTTTATATATACATATGTATATATTCACCTGACTATTAGAATATAAGTAAAAATAGGATTCACAAAGTCCAGTTTTTATGTAAAAATTATGATTTTCAATATTAGTAAGATTTTAATATTTAAGAATAAAAGAAATATTAAATATTCAGATTGTTTGCTACAGACAGAAAAAGTCTTTACTTCTAATTGAAGTTTAAAATTTAATGAATACTTAGTATCTAATTCTTTAATTAGAAAAGACTACAAAGAGAAAACAAATGGAAAAAATTAGAGTAAAAAATAAGAATTTATTTTAAACAAGCTAGTCAGCCTGATCATTAATGGCATCATCATATATGAGTGTTATTTACTAATGTGACATTTTCATCAGTAACCTTTTAGTGTAAGATGTTTTAAAAATTTACAAGTGACTTCAACTTCAGTCATGTCATTAATGTATTTTAGTTTCAGATTTGACACCAGAATGATATAGAGAATAAAATAAATTCAATATAAGCTAATTTTGTTTCAAAGAAGCCAAAACAAGAAAGTATATAGCTATTGGACATTATATGTAGATATTTATTTAATACAACCTTTTCCTTTTTAATTTATCTATCTCTGTGTTAGTATGTTCATGTGTGTGCAGGCAGGTACTCTAGAAGACAAGGAAAGGGCTTTAAATCCTCTGAAGTTGGATGGCAGGCCATTCTAAGCAGCCTGTGGATGCAGGGAATAGACTTCAATTTTCTTTTTTACTTTATTATGAATAAAGTCATAATTTTTATCTATGTATATCCATATCCAAGCTCCTTTCACCCTCCCGTCCCTTCCAGTCACTCTCTTACTCTTCTCCACATCACTTTGAAATGTTGAAAAATATTTATTTCAGAGAGTATTTTTAGAGATTGTTTTCTTTAAAGGTTATTAAAATTATTACTAAAATTAGTAATTGAGAAATTTAGAAAATGTCAAAAACGGGCAGCCTGAACACACATGAGGAAGAGGTCTGTGTTAACTCTTGTACTGCTCCTGTGACATGCACTCTAAAGAATGACCTCAAAAATTAATCATTCAATGTCAATGATATACAGTAAAAGGTGA
This sequence comes from Sigmodon hispidus, assembly GCA_004025045.1. Classification (NCBI taxonomy): domain Eukaryota; kingdom Metazoa; phylum Chordata; class Mammalia; order Rodentia; family Cricetidae; genus Sigmodon; species Sigmodon hispidus. Next base: position 30,979 of record PVIH01015262.1, read on the forward strand.
GTGATTGGTACAATTTACAAGGAGCAATATTACAAAGAAGTAGTATGATGACATGTGAGAATGGATGTTGCTGAGTTTGTGTAGAAGGACTGGCTCCCCCAACAATTGCCTCTGGATCACCTTTGCGTTGTTCATATTGTTTGTATTTGCTGTCTTTGCAGACATTCTAATGGAGGCTCCCTATTATGCACTGTTTCAACCTCAAAAGAAAAAATAAGTGGGTTCCTTGTAAAACTATTCTTCTGACTCTTTTCCTCCATAGCTCAAACATGCTTTTTGAGTGTGAAGCTCCTTTACTCTTGACAGAAGCTGCCTGTAGTCATCTTACTCCTATAAAATTACCACTGTCCTTCCATGTCTCTCTGTAAGGAATCATACTCTATTTTAAAAGGGACCATGCCGGAAATCACTTTGACAGTAAATCTGAATTTTTTTTCTGAATGTCTGAGTCCTGTCACGGATATTTAAAACATAGTCCCTTAAGTGACTGGAAGGGGCAGGAGGGGGAAGGGAGTTTGAACAAGGGTATACATGGATAAAAAGTATGACTTTATTCATAATTAAAAAAATAAGCAATGAAAAAAAGATTAAATGATTACTTTAGAGAACTACTTGGTTGTAGGTGCGGTTGGCCCTTGCGCAACTTGCTGAAACATTGCATCATGTTCCCCAGATGCTAATTAGGTGCTGAGTAGTGACCTATCTGATGGGATCCCTGATTATGCTAGTTTGGCACTCCTTACCACCTATCACCAGCTATATGCTAATGAGACATTACTTTGGACCTATCACCAACCATATGCTAATGAGGCATTACATTGGGCACCAATTATATAGCTACACGTGTCCCAGCTTCCCTATATAAGCAGGCTGCATTTCAGGCACGGGGGTCTTTCTTCCACCATTCTACCTCAACTGAGCTATACTTCAATAAAGTGTAATCCAAGAAGAATCGTGCATGTGGTGACTCGTCATTCTGCAGGCCAGAAAGCGGCTCCCCACACTTGGTAAGTTCATAATATTTTATAGAAACGTTCTACATAGTAGAACAGTTATCGTCCAGATAGCTTTCTATAAGAACCACCAGCTGTAGCCCCCAACACCAGTAGCTGGTGACAAACAGAATACCCAGCCCTTCTCCAGGCAGCAAGAATCTGAAATCAGGGCTTTGAAACACAACAACTGGTCTGTAATGAGCTCTCAGGTGTTTTTGATTCATAGTCAAGTAATGAGAAATAAATGTCACAGAAATAGCCAGAGATGAAGAAGAATATTGTAATGTGATTCTTAGCAAGAAATCCTTTCTCTTCAAGTAGGAACACTTGAAAAGGAGTGTCGCATGTCATGGCCTCTAAGCATATTAGATAATCTAAACTTAGAAGCTTAGGCAAGATAATTAGTAATTGCTTTTCCATTTTTACTCTTCTAAAAGCTAGTATTATTCAGGCCCGTTGAGATGTCTCAATCGTTAAGAGCACTTGCTACTCTTGCAAAGGACTGAGGTATATTCCCAGTGCCCACATGGCTATTCATTCTTATTCATAAATCAAATTCTGAGGGCTTACACTCCCTTCTCAACAGACATGAGTTTATACATAACAATTTATATACATAAAATTTAAATAAATTTAAAAATATTAAAAGATTTTTTTTTCTGTTGAACTCTATGCATCCTCAGCCCCATTTAGGCCTGTGACATTCCTCTGAAGAATTTCAGAGTCAAAGTTCTGAGTAACCTTCTGAATAAGGTCTCATTAAGGAGTGTCTGCTCTTCATAACATTGGGAGAGAATGTTTCTAGATCCCAACTATCAGTGCAGCAAAAGACCACTTTCCTATCCATCCAGTGGCAGTGTACTCCTTTACTTCCAGCACTCCAGAGGCAGAGGCAGATGAATCTCTGTGAATTAGAGACAATCCTGATCTACAAAGTGAGTTCCAGGTCACTCAGGGCTGGAGTTTTTGAAATATTCATAATTGCCTAAATGTATGTGCACTTGCAGCATCTAGGAGGACACATCAAGCTGAACTGCTTGTAACTGGGTGACTGTTCTTGGCTTCTTGTGTTTTGTTTCCTTTAAAGCACATATTACAAAATATATAAAAGCTTCTTTTAAAAGCCAAAAACAGCATAAACAATTTTTATTTTCTATACTTTTTATAAATAAAATATATTAATGTGCTGTAATGTGATCTATGTATTTTTACTGTTATTAGTTATGCTTTCAAAGTCATACAAAAAAGTTTTCCTTGAAAAGATAATCAGATAAGAAGTTGAAGATAAATCATTTGATAAATTGTTTGCTATAGGGGCATGATTTTGCATGGGCTATATCTACATAAGAAGCTGAGCACAGTGGTATAATCTTAGCATAGGGAAGATAGAAACACATGGACGACCATGTAATAGTACCAATAGTCTCAAGTAGAAGAATAGAAAGTAATGAAAGAAGATATCAAATATCTACTCTAGTCTCTACAATAACATGCAAATACACAGGCATGTGCGTGCGTGCACACACACACACACATGCACACATACTAAAAATTAAACTATCAAGTATTAAGGGGTTTTAAAGGCATTCAAAAATCAAGCTTTGAAATACTTTTATATATACCTAATACCAAAGAGCTACAAAATATTTTAAAAATAGTCTCTATTTCTTTGAATTTATTTTAAAACCTTATATATAGAACAGTTTTTATACATCTGTGAAGCAAAAAATCTGTTTATATCATCATAATTATTTGGTTTTATCTTCCAGTGATGCACACTATTCAATAAGTTTGTAATACTCTTTCTCTGTGAGTGTACATATTATTACAAAAGTTCTTTGCTTTTCCTGATTTCTCTTTTTACAGAAGAACTCATTTTTTGTTGAAATCTATGTACACAGACATTTACTTTATTTACTCAAGTAACAATTCATCTTATCATTAAATGTTACTCACTTTGTTCTAATGATGTAACATCATATGCACTCTTTTCCCCTACTTATTATCATCTCACCTCATTTCTTTTTATATTTAAATATCATAGTATTTCATTTAATTGTAACACTAATACCTGTCTTCTCATCTAGAAGTTAAGCTTCACACAGAGTGGAAATATGTATCTGATATTTCATAGTTGGCTAACATAATATGTGATACATTGTAAGTGCTTAGTAAGCATTCATTTGAAATAGAATGCACAGACAATAAATATTATAATAGTATAAATGTGTGTAAAATAATCCTCATATTCTGATAAATATCATGGGAATCATTAGCTGACTAGTAGAAAATGAGAGAAAGTATAATATAGTAAAAAATGAGCACTTAATAAAGTCAAGGCTCATTGATAATCTTGTTTAATTTCTCCAATACAGAGCAAACACTAGGGAGTGTACTTGTCTAAATCATTTGAAATAATCACTAAAAGAACCCTCGAACAAAGGAAATCTAAAAATAAATAGTATCTCATGCTAGTTTTCAGAATGATGGCATGTCTGGCTGCAAATTAAGCAGATTTGTTATAATCCTCTTTTACTAACAAGATGATGTCCATTAGTAGCCAATTTAAGATTCAATTTAAGATTCTGTATAATACAAGTTTGATATTGAATTATTTGCAAGAAGCTGAATTAATTAAGAGGCAAACAAAAGCAAATTAAAACACAGCAAATTCATTTCTGAATAAGATAGTCCTTTTGCTTAACAAAAAAGTTTAATCTACATCAGCTTATAGTCACAGATATATGTCAGAATTTTGAAAATCTTTTTCTTAGTTTTACAGTTCATTAATTTATACAAAATTCAGTTATTCATGTATAAATAATAATTCCCAACAGCACTAAAATAGTAAGTAATGGAATAGAAAATAGCTCAATTGTTAAGAATGTGTTTTGCAAAATCGGGTCCTTCAGAGGATCCAATTTTAGTTGTCATATGCACATGGGGCAGCTAACAGTTCTCTACTGTATCTCCAGATACTACAGTGGTATCGGATGCATTTGATCTCTACAGGTACCTGTACTCACAGGCAAACACCCATCTTCCCACCCACACAGAATACTTAAAAATAAAAAAATATTCTTTTAAACTTTTTAAATTTATATTTGCCTTGGTATTTGCCTGAATCTGGGAAATGGAACTAAAGACAGTTGTGAGCTGCATTGTGGGTGCTAGGAATTGAACCTCAGTCCTCAAGGAGAGCAGTCAGTTCTTTTAAACACTGAGACATCTATCTGTCCAGCCCCAAAACATTTATTTTTACTTGTTAGAGTTTTGATTAATATACTATAGTTACATCATCTTTGCCTAACTCTCATCTGCTCCAACTTTTCAGATGGTCTTCTACCCCTACCAAAACATGCATTCCTTCAATTTCTTTAATTATTATTGGAACGATGTTCTCTCTCTCTCTCTCTCTCTCTCTCTCTCTCTCTCTCTCTCTCTCTGTCTCTCCACACACACACACACACACACACACACACACACACACATACACACAAGCACACATACACAAACACTCTCAAACACACACATATATTCTGTATACTGTACTCTATAGAGTTACAGCTTGCTGAGTTTAGTAAGTGTTGCTCATATACAAATGTGTTTAAGGCTGGTCCCTTGGGGTGGGGAATCTATTAGGGAGTCAATGTCTTGGAAAAGTCTGATTCTCCCTCTTTCAGTGGCCATTAACAGTCATCTTTCTTTATTTCAACTTGATTACCCAAGCTTTGCTCAAATTATACAGTGTACTCTGCAAGTTTTTATGTTCTTCAAGTTCTGAGAGGCAATCAAGGTCAATGTCAGTGTTCCATAGTGTTTTGGGTTTCTGTTGTAATTGCTGATTAAGAAAGGAAAAATATTTTTCTCTTTAAAATATTAGTTTTATATGAAGCATTTTGTAGTATATTCATTATAAATAACAATATTTTGCAGGTCTATTGATCTCATAGTGGCTACTGTCTCTCCAAAAATAAAATATTTAACATTGAAAACAAAAGTATAATCTCTTCTTAAAATTTTACATATTTCTGGTAATCAAAAATATAGAAAATATTTTTCATAATATAATGTTCTTGAGTAAACCTAGGAAAACAAACATGGTATATAATTCTAATTTATAAAATAAATGAACACTGCACATAATTTATACCAGTAAAATAGATTATACAACAAAGTGATATTGGGAAAACAAATGTTTCTTTCTTACCTAGCTGTCATCATCATTCTCAGAATTATATTTAGTATTTTTGCAAAATTGTGAACAATAATTAAACACTATTAAACAAAAATATCTTTTTGTGAACTTACATCTTGTATTCTAGAAATATCAACTAAGATCCAAACAGAATTACAATCCTCAATAAATGACATATTCTTCAACATGAGAAGCAATGTTACTTCCATGTGTGTTTTCTGATATGTTTTTATTTTACACTTTAAGTTTTTTAGAAAAACGTATTGATAACCTCTGTGTGGCATTCTTTATATACATATACATACAAACACACATACATATATATATACATATATATGTATATATATACAAACTATCTACTGAGAGTAAAAGTTGTATAAAATAAGCAAAATGAATAAGACTATAACTATGTGTTGTACAAATTTCCTGACCTAGACTTTCTAGCTGGCCCTGAAGTTCTGGTCTTCTTACTCGCAATCCCATAGAAATACTCAGATACTTATATTAATTTTATGCTGATTGACCTAGGGCCCAGGCCTATAGCTATTTAGCTCTTGCTCTTAAACTAACCCATCTTTCTTGTTCAGCCATGAGGGTTGGTACCTTTTCACAGCAGCATTTCAACTTCTTTCCTCTGTGTCTCCTGGCATCTTTTCCTCATCTCATCTCACTGGTGATTCTCTGGCATCTCTGCCAGAGTTTTCTCAGTCTGGTAGCCCTGCCTACACTTCCTGTCTGCCTTCAGCCAATCAGTGTTATTATTAAAACAATAGTCAGGGCAATCATTCACAATGTAACAACATAATCACATTACAACTATGTAAATTTATTTAAATGATATAGGATAATGAACTCAACAATAATTATTAGTAAAAGAGCAACCCAGTATCTTAAGATCTATAACAACAGAAGTTACTGATTGATTATAGTTTTAATAAATAAAATTGATTAAATATAAACTTTATATATATAAATTATAAAAATGTAGTCTATGAAACTTAGTAAAATAAGTCTAAGTAATGTTCTATATAAATGAAAACATGGGTCATTTGATTTTGTTTTTCCAGTTATGTAGATACTGTATCTTGGCCACCATAAATATACAACAAAGACAGAAAAATACAGTTCTAACAAAAAATAACAAAAATAAACAGGAGAAAGCTTCAACTTTTTTTTTACAGAAAAGAAAGTTATCAAATAAGAAACTCAAAGATGACACATTAGATTTAAACAAAAAAAAGAAAGAACTATTGATCACTTAAACTAGCAAATCAATACTACAAAAATCATAATAAAGATAGAACTATGTATGGGATTTTAAATTTAAAAACTCAATGGATAAAAGTTTCATTAAGCTGAAGTAGAGAATTCAAATAAAATACACTATCAAAATGATAAAGAAAACATAGAAATAATACTATACCAGTATAAATAATTATGAGACTATTATTTATATACCAACAAATCACATAAGATGTAGTAAAACACCTAGACATTTATAGAATTCAAAGCACTAATCATGAAAAAATAAAATATTTGTACAAATCTAAAATACGATATTCAAGTCAATAATAAAATCTGCAAAGAAAACCTCAGTACCTGCCAACTATGCTCAGAATTATATCAAACATTTATGTATCAGTTCTTTGCCAACTCTTTCAAAAAATCAAACTGCAATGAATGAATGATTTTAAATGGCCACCATTACTTTTGTATTATAGTTGGAAAAGAAAACTGTGAGAGAATAGAATGGTAGGACAATGTCACAGATGAACAAAAAAACAAACAAACCAACAAAAAACAAAAACAAAAATATCCTTAACAATGTATAAGAAAACTAAATGCAGTAACATACTGAAAGAACTAGTCATTATAATCTAGTGGAAATTCTCTCTGTGTTACAGAGATGGGTCATAAGCATAAGTTGACAAAACAAAGAAAAAATATACAATCATCTCATTGTCTGAAGACATGCATTTGAAAATGCAGCATTCTGTGCTGGTAAAGTGACTCAGTTTCTAAAGACACTTTCCTTAAAGCCCAAGAGAACTAATTTCATCTTCTAAAATCAAACCTAAGAACAGACCAAGTTAACAAGGTTGACCTTTGATCTCCAGACATAAATCATGTAAACACTTACGCTTGTATGCATACACACAAACATGCACACATACACACAATGAAAATTAAAGGTTAAATTTAAAATAAGGCAACATTTTTTTCACATTAAAAGTTATCAACAAAGTACCTAGAAATGAAATCATTCTGGTAGAAAAAAAGCCATGCATTATGCTCTGAGTATAGTTTTATGGTCAATGTTAAATATGAATAAATTTTCTCTGAGATTCAAAAGAAAAAAATAATGTTCACATATCTTCTTAGTAGCACTCTAATAGAAACAAAATTGTTCTCAAAATGATTAAAAAGCAAAGGGGGGCAGGGGAAACAAAAAGCATAGAAAAGCAAAAAAAAAAAAAAAAGAGAACTGTCTTTGCACTCAATGATGGTGAAATAATATGAATAAAAATTCATGGAAGCAATTCTAAATTGAACTAAGTAAGTGAAATTAAGAAGTTTAGAAAAGGTAGACAGTGACAGTGCACACATTTAATCCCAGCACTTGGGATGCAGAGGCAGGTGAATTTCTATAAATTTGAGGCCAACCTAATTCCTTGAGAACTAGGGCTACAAAGAAAAACCCTATCAATTCTTGTTTTAAAGTCTAGAAGAAAGACTCAATGTGTAGGTCAAATGACTTTTTACCCAGAAGTTAATCTGTAATCATTTATTTTCCCACACATATACACACACATCAATTCAAAATGTATCAAACATTATATTAGTTACTTTTCATTTTGTTTTGTTGCAGAAAACTTCATGACAATTTAACTTAAAATATAACTTAAAGAAAGCAATTGTTTTTAATTACTCTTCAAGTGTTCACATTGTATCCTCATTCAGAAACAGAGAAAGTGAGTGCTGGAGCTCAATCAGCTTTGTCCTGTTCTCTTTTATTCAGTCCAGGACCTTAGCCAGGAGAACAATGCTGTTCCTACACACACACACACACACACACACACACACACACACACACACACACACACACAGAAGGTACAATGGATGCAGCAAATAATAGGGTGGTGTACATTTCCAAGTAACTAAGAGTAAATTACAAGGATGCTCAGCATAAATGTAAGATTACAGGTGAGAGGTAATTTATGATTGTGGCTTGAAAGTAAGATGTTCTTCATAATCTTACATGTTTGAATACTTTGTCCCCAGCTAGAAACACTTTTTAGGAAGATTATTAAGCCTTCCTGGAGGGAGTTCGCTCTGTACATGGATCCTGGGGTCAATAGCTTGGCTCCATTTCCTAAGTTTTCTGTCAGTTTTTAAAATATTAATACCATGTGATCAAACAGCTTCCTATTTTGTTCACTGTACCTTGCTAGGATTCTGCTATACCATTACAACCAGTGTGAGACATGTCCATCTTTAAATATAACCCAAAATAAACTGTTTGTTTTTAAAATTGGTTTTGTCAGAGCACTTTCCCTGTTTGGAACAGAAAATAACCAATAGAAGAAATGGTTTTAACAGCTGGATCACTTCCCTGAGAGCCCTGATCATGATGTTCTTACCTTGGGGAAGTTTTATGGCTGTCATGAAGAAAAGTTCAAATCACTGTTGGGTTTATCTTTGTTTTATGTTGTTTTTTTTTTTTTTAACATAGTAAGCAGGACTTAGTGGGGCATTCTTGTAGAAGGTTGAGAGGCAAGAGGGCTGAATAATATGGAGGAGTTATGGATCCTGATGCTTCAGGGAAAAATAAAGTACCTATCAAGAATGAAGAGAGTGCTATTTATATATTTGGTCAAGAAACTGGGATCCTTCTGCTCTTATTTTCAGTACTTAAGAACTGCTCAATATAAAGGACTTGGACTAATTTTCTTGGTGTAGGGAATTTTAGTTTAAGAGAATATTCTTAGCTTGTTCTGAGAAAAGCATCTATAATTCTTAAAAATATCAGCACCACTGAAGAGAAACCTTCTGTGCTGCACTGAGAAAGGAGCATTGAGGGTAAACTCCACCCTTTGGTTCCATCTTATTTATATCTAAATTCATTTGAAGAGAGAAATCCTTAACAGTAGGGGTTCTCTATTCTAATGCAACTGCTTAGGAAATTGTTTCTTCATGGTCAGAAAAAAAAAAAAAAGGAATTGATATAATTTATTCCAGGAAAAAGTTAGCAGCATGGTTTAGGTAGCACTCATTTTGCTACCAAGACAATTTGGGGTATCCTTTGATTTTATTCTTATTATTAAAATAATTTAGAAAAAGACTCTAAAGGTAACCTAAGAATAATTTTATTAGAGATTAAGAGGAAAACAAGGCAAGAAACCTTTAAATCCTGTCAGATAGTGTAAGGAGGGAGTTGGTTTTTTTGTTTTGTTTTAAAAAACAACAACCAAACCAAACATATCTTTGATTTGGACACAGAGATCTGAAAAGCAGTTAGGAAGCCCAGAGTGTCAGAAAATGTGTTTAAAATTTGGGAAAATATATGAAAACAGAAATGAAGAGAAAAGCTAGTTCTGAGCCCATAGCTTTGAGTTCCAAGGACACCTGTTTTAAGACGTGTACATCCCCCCAGACAAAGCATTACACCAAGAGTGCATGGATATAAATTGATATAAAGACAGTTTGTACTGAAGGGGAAAGCACTCCTGGATATTATGATGAGCTTTTGAGATGATCTGAAAATTTCTTGTTCTATTTTAATGTTTTTTCTTTTTTTATTCTGAATAAAGTCTCAATTTTTATCCATATATCCCCTTGTTCAAACTCCCTTCCCCCTCCCACTCCTCAAAGAGCCCTGGTCCAGGAGGAGTATGATCCCTTATGTGACATAAGCATAGTGTATCTATTTTTCTATATTGGCAAAGTTTGTTCAATTAATTTTTTTCTTCATTTGATGAAGTTCAAGTTAAGATAGGATTCTAGCTTTCTAGAAAAAAATAAATCTATTTATTGCAAGATGCCCAGGCGAGTAAGGCCCAGGAGCCTTTCTCGGCTGATTAAATTTTTCATTTATTTATGTTGATGCCACAGTCCTAAGTTGTATCTGTCACAGTTTTAAACACGTATGAAATATAGACTAAAAGGATCATGGACAGCTGGGAACAAATGATGTAGGACAGATTTGGAGTCTCTAAGAGAAATCCTGAAAGGACAGTGTAGGAAGATATGAAGATGAAATCTAAGGGTCAGTGACTATTACAGTATATTAAAATAGGACCTGCAAAATATTTGGCAAGAACTATTGGCATAAGATTAAGGTGGCCTAGGATAAAGTCTATATTTTTGCAGCTGGCAGAGCTGGAAGGGTGACACTGTCTAAGTCCCTAAGTGTACAACCAATTTCATCATATGTTTGAAATACAAGAGAAGAAGTTCAGGATTTGCTGTTTTCTTTGGGGTAGTTTGGTTTTTAATCATGATAAATTCTTGCTATGTTGCAGTTTTTCTTTTTGGAATAAAAATGACTACTAGGTATCACAACCAATTATTTGGAATAAAAATATTTTCTACGTGAGATAACACATTTGCGGTACTTTATTTGTTACTTTGCAGGTGTCCAAAGTTCAAAGATATTGGGCTTTTTGATCATGGTAACTTTTAAATTTAGACTGAATCCATTTTATAGTGTAACACAGCTGTGAGTTTTTGTCAACAAGGTAAAAGATTATGGCTTTTAAATTTTGGAATCAGATTAACAAGAAACAAAGTTGTGATGTTGTTTAGTATTTATTGCCAAGCTTCACCTGAAAATTAAGACTCCAAGGGATTACTTCAGATGCACTAATTGAATTGTGAAGACCTGACCACACTTCAGTGAAACCACACACTGAAGGCAATCCTGTACTGTGTAAATGGAGAAGAACAGAATATCATATATATACATATATATATATGCATTATGCTCGTTCTTTGAGTAAGGATGCAATGTGCAATGTGAGGGGCTAGTTCAAGCCTCTGATGCATAGATATCTCTACTCTGAAGCACTCTCCCTTTACATTATTTTATTGTTAGTGTTTCATCGCATGACCAGGAAATCCAAGACAATTATATTTAAATAATACACATAATAGTAAAATAATTTCTTCAAGAGCTGTACTTCAAAAATAAACGTATACAACCAAAAATTGGCTATCTATAATGGGTTATTTTTAAGAACTACTTACAATGAATTTGAGGTCACTGAGCCACAACAAGAGAAGTGCTCACCTTCACACTCTCTAAATGTGCTGAATGCAAACAACAGTGGTAATTTTTACTCTGGAGCTCTAGAATTCCAGAAGGCCATGTAAGTGTATTTTCTAGTTATTTTTTTTTTCTTTCCAGTGAAATGAAGAAGTAGAATACTTTCCAAGAGGACTACAATCTTAAAACTAATGGCAAATAAAGTATTACATGCATTTCTGAAAAATAGCTGCCCATAGTGAAGTGTTCAGTGTCTTAGAGTTATGAGACTAAGGTCATAGAGAGGTGAAGACAATGAGAAGTCAAGAAGCATTGAAGCAGGAACAAAGAAAAATGGCTTGGATAATTTAATACTAACACAAAAATCATTCAACCAAAATTTAGGTGCATAATTGCTTAACAATATCCTGAATAATGACATGTATCTTGAAATTATTGCACACCTACTCTTGTTAAGTGTGAGATGTCTCATTAACTGACAAATATTCCACTGATGGCTTATTCTTAACCACAAAACCAGTTTCCCTCAAAGCAGTTACACTAAGACTCATTACATCACAGATAATAGGGAAACTGTGCTCTATCTCAGTCCTCCAGTGATAGCATCTTATGCGTATTTTTTTGTCATCCAAAGGCCCTGAGTTACCCTCGGAAGGTTTTCAGTTTCTTTGATAAACATTTTAAAATTAAACTCCAAAAAATCTCCACACGTTGTAGGTGTTAAAGAGAACATACACCATTGAAAGTAAGCTAGAGAACAGGACAGATTCAAGGAGGAGAGAGAAGGAACGTGAGAAATATGGAAGGGTAAAGGTAAAAGGACAGCTCTTGGAAAATAAGAGGATATAATCAAAAGAAATAAAGGAAGAGAGAGAGGAGAGAGGGAGGAAGAAGAAACAAAAAAGAAAGGAAGGAGGGAGGGAGGAAGGAAGAAAAAGAAATGTCTTGTGGCCTTGGCTTTTTGTTCCTTGAAGATTTTATTGAAGCAACAGAGATTGCCCTTCTGTCAGGGTAATGTGGCTTCAGACACAAAAAGTATGCCATTATTTTGGACTAAACATAAAGAGAATGATGAATTTAAAAATTATTCTCTAGTCTTGTGGTCTGACGACTTAAAACTAAGCTTGTTTCTGAGCTAGCACTGAATAACACCCATCTGCATTTATTATTGCCAGTTTACTCTAATGTTTTAGGTTTGGTTCACGAAGGAATAAATAATGGTGTTTTCTGTTTGCTAGTATACCGTTTAGCTTTGTTACCTTTGAGACAGTTTAAATAAACTGCCACCAGTTCTGCTGTAACCTTGCAGTTTGTTAGGAGCAGCTTGTGGATATTTTTTTTTTATCGTCACAGAGAGAGACGGAACACTGGTTTATTTTTAATCTAGCTGTGGAAGCTAAGCCTTGAGAATGAATTACATGCTGATTGGACATCTTCCATTATAGTGCTTGATACACACATCCTCCTTACAATATTTAATCCCCTGCCTAACAGGGTATTACTGACCACTGATCATGCCATTTTTCTCTCTCAGAGGAAGCTGTTAAATTGATATCCATACATATAAAGTGCTGCCTAAGAAGCAGCTGGCTGCAGATGACCCTTCCATTCCCCTTGCTCTTGGCTAACATCCTCATAACTCTCTCACTCCCATCATTACCTTGATTCACTGTTTTGTTTCTGCTTATATTCACCGTCCATTTGCCAGTGTATTAATCTGCAGTCGGTATTTCTCACAAATGAAGATTATAATGCTGTGTTACTGCATGCACGTACTGGTGCTAGACATTTTGGGAATTTGTAAGGTTTTCTTCCAAAAAAGGAATGAACTCACTTGAATATATTTTTTAGTACATATGCAAGTACTCATCTAGGAGACAAACTGAGAATGAGAGTGAGTGGATCAAAGGACAATATTATACTTTTATCAAATAATTCCAAATCACTTTCTATTTTTTTATTATTTTATGTGATCATTTTGAGGTTTCCAACTGGGGGCTGGAGAGATGGCTCAACGGTTAAGAGCCCTGACTGCTCTACCAGAGGACCTGGGTTCAATCCCCAGCACCCACATGGCAGCTCACAACTGTCTGTAGTTCCAGTTCCAGGCAAACACTAAGGCAGCTAAATAAATAAATAAATAAATAAATAATAATAAATAAAAATAAAAAATTGTAACTGAAATTGCAAATTGAGAATATTTTTTTCAGCTTCAGAAAGATGAAGATAACTGAACACGGTGCCTCACCTTGACAACTATCACTTGGGAGACAGAATCAGGTTGACTCTAGAATACAAGACAAACTTGGGTTCACAGTGAGCTCTGCACTTACTGGGATACAGTATCAGATATACTCTATGTAAAGCTGCTAAAGAAAGCTAAAGAAAGATTATAAAATGTTTTATTCTATTGATAATTTATTTCTAAAACTAGCTGCTTTTTTGGGGTCAACATTCCCCTGGAAACAGTTGCATTCATATTTTCCAAATACAATTACATATCACATTTTATATATGAAGTTACTTTTCATTTTCAATATCTCACCCTTTTCTATTGTTTATGAGTCTACTTTGTAAATTTTCGTTGACTGTCTCTTGTACAGAATTAAATTTTATGTATTTTTATCATAATTGTTTTTCCCTTCGAGATTTTTACCAAGAATTTTTTCTATCTTCTCCCAGTATACTATTACATGTTGACTTTAAAATAAAAAGTATGGTCTCTGTTCTATGTGTGCCTCTCCCAGTGCACCAGACTAGATCCTTATATAGAGATGTTGATAAGTTTATCTATTAATCAATCAATTTGTTTATTCACATTTTTCTTGACCTTCTAGCTTCCCTGTTCTTCTGTCCCCAGGCCAAACAAGGCCCAATAATATCTAATTAATTATTAAGTAACATTTTTATGCTGGGGAACTCTAAAGTTTATTTAATAATTTATATTTTTTTTTCTTTTACCACATGCTAACTTTGGTTAAACACCAGTGTTATTATAGTTTTTTAAGCAAAGAATACACTAATTTTTGTGGCTATTACGTTTCTTTTCTCAATTATATTATAATGTATAATGTGCCTCCCCTGTATATTGCTACATAGTATCTCTATTTAGAGTTATATAGGGAAATCATAGTGAGCTCTTAGGACTTACCATTTTAGAATTGTAATGTATCCTTTAGACTACAAGCTTTTCAGTTTGGGGAATTCATAAATTATCTTTGGGAACCAAGTTTTGTTTTCTTCTTCTTCTTCTTCTTCTTCTTCTTCTTCTTCTTCTTCTTCTTCTTCTTCTTCCTCTTCTTGTTTTTCTTCTCCTTTGACAACATTTCAAATTTATGATTTATGTCTCGTTGGTTATTTTTATACAAATTTTTCTCCCATTTTAAAAGAAAAAAAACTATACTGAATTATATCTGACTTCTCTAAGAATTTACTTTCCATTTAAATAGTTTATCCTTGCTTCATTTCTCAAGTGTCTTACATAACAGATTTGATTATATAGGAGGAGAGGCAGCATTAGAAACAAAAGAGAAATTACTTGAGAAAGTTACTAATGTCACCTACTGTCTGTAATAACAACATAAACAGAAAACATACCCAAGTGACATTTATAACTATATTCTTTAGAATTTTTCTCTCTTCTACTGATGCCAGATAAGCATGTATCTCAATTACCATTAAATTGTTTGGCTCCAGCCACAATTGTGAAAAGTTAAAAAAAATTATGTTATAATAGTATACTAATATGAAGGTCATTTCTGTGTCTGTATATATGTGACCAGGTCAGAGCTACCCAATGCTAGTATTAGAGTCAGATTTTGTATCTTGGAAAACCTTCTGAATAACTTGCTAGTGTATTCTGTTTTACAACATTAAATTTATTAGAATATTGAGGTTTGGTATTTATCATTAAATAACCTTAATGAAAATTATAACTAGAATAAGATAGTCAACTTGGGGGGAAATTTGGAATTATTTTTACTTTCAAACATTTGGGAGGCATGAAGAGGAATGAAGCCATTATAATCATTGCAATATATGTAGATATACTATATATAAAATAATAATGTATATATGTATAAATTAGTTCCATCTAGTTCTCACTCATATTACAATGTGATAATATAATTTTAAGATTTACTTTCTACATCATTGTTTTTATCCCTTAACCTTTGAGATATCTTTTGAAAAGAAATCCCAAAGTCTTGCAAATAATTATTCCAGAAGGAAGTAAATTTACCTAGAGAAATATGTGAGCCAGTTTAAACTTTCTTGAAAAGTATGCATCATATTGTGAGCTATTATGTCTAGAAAGGCTTGTGTGGGAAAATGATACCTTACAAGTTATATGTTTACATTATTAAAAGCTGCTTCTTTTCTGACATACCAAATTATTATAGAAGAATACAGTTTTTTTTTATTCTTCATGTATAAGGTGCACTGGAAACACTATGTGAAGAAATTGTTATAAATGCATATCCTCTTCAAGAAAAATACAACAGATTCAGTCTTTAGAGAATTGCTGATGTTCTTGTCACTTTCAACTTTCTTGCTGCATGAGCAAATTATTGACCTCAACTCTGACTTGACATGTAATTTAAAATCATTTGTGTCTTTCATTCTAGGTAGTGAATTGGAGCTTTTGTTGTATACGATGCAAAACACTTTGAAAGGGAACCACTGAAATATTTGAAATATAATGACTTTGACACTGGCTTTTACTTGAGGTCATTAAAGTCTGTAAAAGCTATTTAGACATGTAAAATATCACATATAACTTACTGTGTAATGACCATGTCATATTGCAATAAAGGAGACACATAATTTTACTTCCTAATCACAGGCACATACCTTCATTCTATTTTTATCTGCTGCTCAGAATGCCAAAAACATTTCATACTACTATTGGTCTTTTAACTATTGGATACATGTTCAAAACTTAAACTAGGTTTCCTGAAAAGCTCCAATTATTTAAAATTAAGTCCACTTTAGAATTTGACTTCAATTGTGTAGTTAATTTTTTTAAAAAAATGCGTATGCTAATCTGTGCTTTGGTAATAATGCTTATTGTGATTATTTGTATAGTATTTTCAATAAGAATAAATCTCTAGGATTTTGACAAATTTTATTTATTTTATTATGAATAAAGTCTCATTTTTTTATCCATGTATTTCCTTGTTCAAACTCCCTTCACCCTCCTGCCCCTCCCAGTCACTCTGTCTCTTCTTCCCCATCTCCTTATCTACAAATAAACCACTGTGTATGAAATAAATCAAAATTTAATCTTATTTATAGAATTCTACAATATCAATGTTATTTAAATATCTCTTCCATTAGTAATTTAAATGCCCCATATATTGTTATATCCTTCTCTCTCTGTCTCTCAGTTTTTTAAGCATTATTCCAATCACCATTCATTTGTTTAACAATTTACTTTGCAGGCATCATTTTTCTTCAACAACTGTCTTTGGTCTTCTCATGTTTATCTTACTTTGCTTGTTATTTTCACTTTTTAAAATATTTAAATATTTACAAGTATTATAACTTTTTATTTATGCTCTACTATTTTCTTGCGTTAGATGCCCTTTTACAATTTCAGATGACATTATAAGAATTTTCCTTCTAAATTGATAATTCTACCATTGGATAAATTGGGAACAAAGCAGCATAAACTGATATTATAGTACATCAAACATCTTTGTTAAACAATTATTCTACTCAGCTAACTAAAAACTCCATATTGTCTAAGAAAAAGCTTTTTCTTTTTTTTGAACAGTGAAACTCGTCCTTATTTCTATTTTTTTCTTCTTGATTTTGTATTTATCAAAAAAACAGTAAAATGAATTTAAAATGAGGAAAAGTTAACAACAACTATAAAGAGGATAAGAATCATAAGCATGACTTATCAAGGGTGGTAATGCAAATAAGATTGCTACACATATATTTACTTTGTGTTCAGCTTTCCCTCTGAATTTTTTTTTCCATCCATATACATCCTTATTCAAGGTCCCTTCCCCCTCCCACCACATCTTGTTATTTTTCTTCTCTGCAACTCCCCATCCCCTCCCTGGGCAGGGAGCAGACAGTCCTATGGTCCCACTGACCCAATAATGCTTGGATAACTCTTCACTCCTGGCCAAATCCAGTTTTGTCCCCCCTCCCTCAAGAGTGAGTCTGGTGTCCCTATAGTTGGAGTGGGATTCGAAGGATCAGTCCAGGGTGTTTCTGATCCCAAGCTGTTCAGTGATTGTGGTTTGCCGATTGGGCATGTTTGGCTTTTTTTCTTGTTTGTTTGTTTAGAGACCACTAGTGAGTGAGTACATCCCCTGCTTATCTCTCTGAGATTGTGATACCTCACTCAGGAGGATATTCTCCAAATCCATCCATTTGCCTGCGAATTTTAGGATATCATTTTTTCTTACTGCTGAGTAGTATTCCATTGTGTAGATGTACCACAGTTTGTTAATCCATTCTTCAGATGAGGGACATCTAGGTTGTTTCCAGGTTCTTGCTATTACAAATAATGCTGCTATGAACAGAGTTGAGCTAATAACTTTGGAGTGTGAATGTGCCTCTTTAGGGTATACACCCAGAAGTGGTATTGCAGGGTCCTTGGGGAGATTGATTCTCAATTTTCTGAGAAACCTCTATATTGCATTCCAAAGAGGCTGAACAAGCTTACACTCCCACCAACAATGGAGGAGTGTTCCCCTTGCTCCACATCCTCTCCAACATAGGCTGTCAACTATGCCTTTTATTTTAGCCAATCTAACAGGTGTTAGGTGGTATCCAAAGTTGTTTTGATTTGCATTTCTCTGATGGCTAAAGATGAAGAGCACTTTTTCAGGTGCCTTTTAGCCATTCGTAGTTCCTCTGCTGAGAATTCCCTTTTTAGATCCGTACCCCATTTTTTGGTAGGGTTGTTCAATATTTTGGGACCTAAATTCTTGAGCTCTTTATATACCTTAGAGATCAGTCCTCTATCACTTCTAGGGTTGGTGAAAATCTTTTCCCATTCTGTAGGTTGCCGTTTTGTCCTATTGACAGTGTCCTTGGCTTTGCAGAAGCTTCCCAGCTTCAGGAGATCCCACTTATCGATTGTTGGTCTTAGTGCCTCTGCCACTGGTGTTATATTTAGGAAGTGTGTGCCTGTGCCAATTTGTAGAAGTGTATTTCCCACTTTCTTTTCTATCAAGTTCAAAGTGGTTGGGTTTAAGTTGAGGTCTTTGATCCACTTGGATTTGAGTTTTGTGCAGGGTGACAGGCTCAGATCTATTTGCATTTTTCTACACACTTCCATCCAGCTAAGCCAACACCATTTGTTAATCTTTTTCCATTGAATGTTTTGGGCCTCTTTGTCAAATTTCAGGTGTTCATAGGTTTTTGGGTTAATGTCTGGATCCTCAATTCTATTCCATTGGTCCACAAGTCTGTTTTTAAGCCAGTACCATGCTGTTTTTATTACTGTAGCTCTATAGTATAGCTTGAAGTCAGGGATGGTGGTACCTCCTGAGGTTCTTTTGTTGAGTAAAATTGTTTTGCAATCCTGGCTTTCCTGTTATTCCAAATGAAATTGAGTATTGTTCTTTCAAGGTCCAAAAAATATTGTGTTGGGATTTTTATAGACAGTGCATTGAATCTGTAGATTGCCTTTGGTAGGATTGCCATTTTTACTATGTTGATCTACCAATAAAGAAACATGGGAGAGCTTTCCATTTTCTGATATCCTCTTCAATTTCTTTCTTCAATGATTTAAAATTTTTGTCAAATAGGTCTGTTAGTTCTTTGGTTATAGTTACTCCAAGGTATTTAATACTATTTGAGCTAATATGAAGGGTAATGTTTCCCTTATTTCTTTTTCAGCTCTTCTATCTTTAGTGTATAGAAGGGCTACTGATTTCTTTGAGTTTATCTTGTATCCTGCTACATTGCTGAAGGTGTTTATCAGCTGTAGCAGTTCCTTGGAAGAATTTTGTGGGTCACTTATGTATACAATCATATCATCTGCAAATAGAGATAGC
>PVIH01015263.1:0-50354 GCA_004025045.1 Sigmodon hispidus
TTTTTTTTTTTTTTTTTTTTTCACTCTTGAGGGAGAGGGGAAACAACTGGATTTGGCCAGAGGTGGAGACTGATCTAAGCATTAATGGGTCAGTGGGACCATAGGACTGTATGCTCCCTGCCCAGGGAGGGGATGGGGAGTTGCAGAGAAAAAAAAAAGAAGACAACTTCTATACAAAGGATTCTCCAAGAGAGCACAGCCAGATTCAAACATAGGTTGACCAACTTGAAACTAAGTTCTGAGATTCAAGTGTCAATACATTTATTGTTGAATAGTTTTATATTACAAGAAATGTCTGTGTGTGAGGAAGATGTCTCTGTCTAAACAGGGGTATTAAGGTGTGAATGGTGTGAGTAGGTTCTGACTGTTTCAGAACTCTATCAAAGTATAATATGAGGTCACCCGCATCACAGAAGTAATGTGATTGATGAGGAATCTTGTGCATGTTTTAATATAAATTACATTTCTCTGATTTTCTGAATGTAATTGCTTCCACGTGTAGTTCTTTTTCATGCTAAATTTCACATTTCCTTGATGTGGTCACTTCTCACAAATTCAAATCAGTGGGATTCAAACAGGATTGCATTCCTTTCATCTAAATAATTTATCTTAAAAAAATGGATGTGACGAGGTGGCTTAGAAATTGAAAGTACTGGATACACAGAATCTGCTCTTGGCTTCTAGGAGGAAGAAGGAAATTGCACAATAAATCAATTTTTATGGCTGCTATTGACTTGCTACATTTGCTGCTTTTAAAAATTAATAGCTGAAATAATGAACATTCAAAAAAAGTCTCTCTAGTGTCAGTTTGATTAATTCCTTGATATGAAGTACAGATGACAGACACAATATTTGAAATTAGATTTTCCTGGAGTCTAGAGAAGATACAGCTGGAGACAGCAGCGGTCAATATAGCCTTCTGTTTCTTTCTTCCAGCAGTTGGTAATCAAGATCCCCTTTCCTATACATGCCCTTTCCAGTAAGAGAAAGCTTAATTATTTGTATAAATATTATTGTAAGTGCATGATAGTGTCTCCACAGTCTATGAGTCATCATTTTATATTAATATTGCAATACAGTAAAACTGGTAATAAATTCCTGCTCTGAAGAAATTGTGCATAGGATTGTTAACACGAGGCTAAGCCACTGGATGAGTTTATTAAAGTTACTGAACTATGTAGTGGAAAAAATAGACTTACTTAAACTCTATCCACAGATTCTGCAACAAAACTCAGCTGATGGTTACAAAATACTGAAATGCCAGATGCTGAACTTCATGGTTTACATCAATGTGAAATCAATACACAGCCTCAGCTCTCTAGGAACCATGAATATCTATTCAAATTAACTTCCAGGAAATCCATGAAATCCCATGAAAGCAAGTGATAGCATAAGGAAGACAAATACAAAGCTGAAAAGCAAATTCCCCTACGAATATGGAAACAGGAAAGCAACATGCAGAGTCCTTGTTGAGGATTTTTAAGTCTCAGGCAAAGGGAGGCAAGAAAGCATAAAAAAATTCTCATTTCAATTGAATCAAAAAGGCCCTTTCATTCAGTTGTTTTATATATATATATATATATATATATATATATATATATATACACATATATATAAATATATATATATGCCAATGTCTAACAGCATGTCCTAACCCTCAAACTTACACTGAAGTTGCTGCTTTATTAGGAAATTAACTTTTAGAGAATTTGTGTGATTGGATATTCTCTTAGAGTTGGGTTAGTGTGGTGTTTGGTCCGTGTAAACATGAAGTACAGTGGATGACTGCATAGGCCCTAATTAGTCTGAACTGGTATCCCAACTTCCAGATCAGCTAACATGTTGGGATTTCTTCATTTTCTATGTGCTGTTAGAAGGAGTTCTCTCTATCATGTTTATGCAAGGGTTAAGGCATGTACAATATCCATTGTTTGCAAATATTTAGTTTGGTTTGTATCTATATGACCAAACTATTTCAAACCATCTGCTGCACTAATGTGTCAAGTATTCTAAGCATTAACACCAAGTTTAGTCAGTCCCTAAAAGTATTTAGAGAACTCAGAAAATATATTTAGTCATGTTTATATTTATTTTATAGATATGATACAGCACCAAAGGAAAAGGGCCATTTATGGTGGAAGTGGACAGCTTTGTGTGTTTGAACAACCATCTAGTGATGATGTTTTGGAAGCTGGCAGAGCCTTTATTTCTAAGTCCTAGCTGGTAGATGTTGGGTCATAATGGCATGGCTGGAGCCCAAGCTCTCACTGGCAGACGTATGGGATGTAAAAATGCTAGTTTGGCCTCTGATCACAATGCTGATTCTATTGTACATCCACACTGCCATGGAACTATGAGCCAAAGTAGGTCTTTCCTTACATAAGCTTCCTCCTGTTATTTAGTTATAGCTGTAAGAAAAGTAATACCAGCTAATAGGGAGAAGTTCAAGAGAAATCATGGTGGCTTTTCGGAATCCTTTCCTAGTAGAATTAGGACAGCAATTAATTCTTCAAGCAGACATGTGTTTTGTTGTGTAAAAATTTTTGGCAATCAGACACAACTTCCCTGAGATTAGAGTTAGAATTTTCATTAGAAGTTACTTCTGTGGGTGAAATAGGCTAGTCTTGCTTCAGCCTCTCTGGAGATCAGATTGAAACATCCCAGCCAGATGAATGAAACTGGCATTTGCTCTTGTGCAAATCAATATCCTGCACAAAAATAAATAGAGTAGAACACACAGAAACAGTTGAGAAAGGAAGCATAGTAGAACAGCTCCTAAGGTGTGAGAGGTACCTGAAGACAAAGACACTAGGGTGGGCACATCAGACTTAGAAAATCACCAAAGGTCTTAGACCTGGAGTTGTTGAGGGAAGAATTCTCAGTATAAGAATAAAAGGTGAAAACTAGGGGGTGCCGGTGGAGAACTTGAGGTCACAATACCAAAAAGCCTATGGTTAGATAGATATGCAGGGCCAAGAGGTGAGTGTATGTATCTACCTGGGCAGGAAGACAGATAGGTTTCCTTCACTTTTCGTCCACCTTGAGCTCTAATCAACTGCTGAATCAGGGTAAATTTTCCCTACCCAGTCCACTAACTCACATGTCAAGCCTTTCTGGATATACCTATCAGTAATGTCTTATTAGTCATCTAGGTATTCCCTAATTTATCCCAGAATATACCTAAAGTTAACTACCATCACAGATGACATTGTTAATAGAAACTACTTGGAAATGCCATGGCCCATGGTCTTCAAAGACACTTATCCAAGGATCAGCTACTATGTATCTACTAGGAGCTTGTTTACAGACTTAGTCACTCTTTCAGACTGCACAATTTACACTACACCTGTTGACACCCAACTAATAAGAATTTTACATGGTACAGTTAGGATGTGATGGAGACATTATAAGATGGGTCTCAATGGAAGCTATCAGGACACTGGACTGGAGCTTTGGAAGGAACTAAGGGATCTTGGATGTAGAAGATTTATGTTTTTCTCTCTCATTTATGAGCTGAATAACACATACATGCCACACCATAGACCCTAACTAAGAAAGCTAACCACATGTAGATTTGAACATACAGAATTGCTAACCATAACCAACTTTTTCTTCATGTTGATTAGCTTAGTTTTTTTTTTTTTAACAGTAAATGGACGACTGAATAATGTATTTTATACTTTGGAATTGAATTGCTGAATACCACTCTGATAAAAGGCATTATATAACAGTGGATCAGTGGTAACTAACTGTTTCTGCTCTATTGCCAAATTTATTCCTACATATTGGGAATATTGCTTAATGCAAGAGTCTGATTACAGCATCTTAAAAGTTTAAGTATTTTGAGAATTTTTTAACTTAAGTAGGATATATTTGCTTTCTAGAAAATTGTAAACATCTTTACGAAAGGTTAGTAATAATTGTTAGGAAAAAGCATGGTTTTATTATCCATATATGTTTAAATTCATGTAATTTCTTTTCAGCAATCAGTGAACACAACTGTATCTAACAGAAGGATTTGAATAAAGGTAGGAAAAATGGAATTGATAAAATGTAAGCAAATTGTATACACAGGTAAAGTCAAGGTGAATCTGTATTTACTTGATGTAATATTTGTAAAGGGTGCCATGGTGAAGGTCAATGCTAGATGAAAAGAATTTCAGGTAACATGAGCAGGTGTTTATAGAGCATCTTACACAGGCCAGGCACTGTTACAAGTTCTTTAGATATTGTATATGTACCATTTGTTCCCCATCTCAGATTTTCTCCTTGAGGAACATTTTCCATCTGCTATATGTAATCTTTCTCTTTTATTGTCTCTGGAGCACAGTATTTCTGCAAGAGAAGTAACTAAGCCATATCTGTGCTGGCCAAGGCAGTAGCCATTAGTCCCAAGTGGCTAGTGGAGCACTTGCAATGTGACTACTTTACATTTCTGTAAATGGAGCTACACACAAGATTTTAAAAACAATATAAAAATATAAAATATCATTAGAAAAATTTCTATGTTGATTCTATATTGACATCTATTAGGAATTCTATAACAAAGTTATGATTAAGACAGTTTTACCTAACTAATATAGAAGTTCAATTGTGACATGTTCCTCTCTCATTTATAACTGGCATTATCATTCTGTAAGACAGTACTGATCTAGGTGAATGCTGAGGACCATGCCTTTGTACCATAAGCAATGCATTTTGCTAAATAAAAGGCTGTGCGTCATATTTATTTTCTCTGACCCTCCTCAAACTTGCCATGACTATCACCAAGTCTGCCTCAGGTTTGAGAGACTCACCCATCAATGTTTTTAAGTGTCAGAAAACATAAAACAGTTTTCCTTGGTCAAGACATGTTTATTCTCTTAATTTGTCTTTAAACATCTGTAATTGAGCAATGCGATTATATACCAATAACTTTTACCAGGGAATTTAGAATTTCTATGTTAGGCAAAACATGACACGAAGTGATGAACAATGAGTAACAGTCATGAGTAAAGTTTAAATTAGTAATTAGCTTTCATCCAGGTGACCATTCAAGGTCTTTCTTCATTTATCAGTACTAGCACTAGTGCATACAAATCCACTCAGAAAATTTGAGGCTATAGACAGATGCATCTGCTCTCTTGAAAACCTAAACCTACAAATGGCTCCCCCAGCTGCCTTTCACCTTCAACTGGCCACTCAAACCTTCAGCAGAGGCCGTGGAAGGAAATTTAGTTGTGGGATCAGCTATAACATTTATGAAGAGAACAAATTTTATATTATAATGGACAGTTACATTACCATTTAATATTGAGAAAAATAATCATAAAGATAAGACGTTTATTATTGTTCATAATTTCAAAGATTTCAGGTTGTGGTCATTTATCTCTACTGCAGCTGGGCTGGCAAAGTGAGCCATGGCATCAGGATGAGGAACTTCTGCCTCAGCACAGTGGATCTTCTCGGAGTGAGTGTGAGGCAGAGAGGCTGGGGAAGTAACCTTGAACAAAATATAGTCCCTGAAATATGTGCCTAGTGACATATTTTCTCCAACTTTACTCCAATGTTAATATCAAATTATGGATCCACCAATGGAAAGATTAGTCTATTGATTATATTACAGACTTCATAATCTAATTATCCTTCCACAAATGGACCAAAGTAAAAAAAAGAAATGTAATATTTGAGAATTTCAAGGAACAGGCCACATCCAAATTATAATTTTGGTTTCTGACACAATCTCCAGTATTTTAAATCTTCCCTTGTGTCTTTTCTTCCTTTTTATGCAGTTTGGAAAAATAGCAGTTATGCTCTATAGGTGGAACTAATAATGACTGCTGATGAAGAATGTGCCTAGATTTAAGGTGTAGAGTATTAGACCTGTTGTTGATTCTCAGAATATTGACAGATCAATAGAAGCTGAGACAATGTATGTTCTGCACCATTTCTTACATCATGAAGTATGTTCTATACCATACATTTTATATTTGACATTACATTTATTCTTAAGTTTTTGACATACTATGAGACTCATACAGGTTAACATATTTTAACTTAATTAAGATACCCAGTATAAAGAGGAACTGAAATTTAGCTCCAAATTTTCTGGCACTTATAGAAAACTTCCTGCAGTTATAATTGAAGACATAGGGAAATAGATACTCTAGTTTCAAAAATTAAATTAATATTTGATAGGAAAAATTTCTTCAAAATTACTATTTGCAGGATATGTCTGAAAATTATCGCAGAAAAAGAAACAGTGAGGGAGAATTATTCTGAAAATAATAATTTACATACCAATGTTAAGTAAATAAACATGAAGAGCGTTAGCCATATCATGTCCAGTTGACTCAAACATTAATAAAGTTTTGAGAGAAACTATGATCTTAATGATTATAATAGTTAAGGCAGAATTAGTGAGAGTACATTAACTACAGAAGACTTGAAGGGGCTAGGAAAACAGGTTCTGGAAGCACCTTGAGGAGACTTTCCTATTACTCTACTCAAGGGGCTACAGAAGTGCTCCGTGTTTTTTGTAGCCTAGACACAGGAAGTCATCACTGACAAGGCAGCACACAAACCTGTGATCTCTAAACCAGAAGGATGAATTCCCTGGCTAAGAATCCTATCACTAATAAGTTTAGAGGAAGGGGTCCTGAGCCTCAGCCATGGCTTCTTCCAAATACACACCACAGAGTTATTAGTCAGCAGAATCAGACGGTGGATTCAAAAGTTTCTGTACATCAATACCCCATCTCATGTTTTATCCAAGCCCAGATTTTTGTTCTCATATAACATGTTTTGATCATCTTTTTCTCCTTTTCACATCTCTTTCCCTTCCCTCTCCTCCTTCCCCAACTATGTTCACTCCTTTGTTGTTGTTTAGGTACTCAAGTCTAATCTACTACTCAAATACACCTGGATTGTAGCTTTCCATTGGCTCATGGTTGACTTACCAGGGGCTACACTCTTAGAGACTCTCCCATCTTCTAGAAGAAATTAATTGCCAATAACTCTTAGGGTCAGAGTGGATGCCTGCATGTCCAGTATCCCTCTCTGTGCTTGGAAAGACTGAATCAATGACTACAGCAGAGCTCAAAGATATTTTGGGCTTCATCCCAGACAACTACAATAACACAAATATTTCAGGAAAGTGAGTCATGATGTTTTGATTTCCTAGTGCATATTTAAGTTAAATGTGGATCTGGAGAAACAGCTCAGCACTTAAGACCAGAACTTGGATCTTATCACCGACGTCTGGTGCCTCACAACTCCTGAAACTCCAGTCCAGGTAATCAAATGCACTTTTTTGGACTGCACAGATGCCAACACACATACATAAAAAAGTTATACATGCCAAATGTTCCATAGCATTAAACCTAACAAATATGCATATGTTAACTTCAACTACAAAGTGCTAAATTCCTTAAAAACTGATTTAACAGTGCTGTGCATAGACTTTCCTAGTAGTGACCACAAACCTCCAACTTGATCTGAATGTAAACCCTGAATTAGAGTGTAAAGTAGACCCATTGAGGGAGTACTTCAAGGGGGTAATGTCTTTAAGAAATGACTGGACTATTAAAAAGTATTAATGGTTAATCTCCAGAAAGTAGACTAGTTACCAAAACAGTAGGGGGACTCCTAGGAGACTGGTCCTTGTACTCTGGGGCTCCCACTATGTCTGCTTCCTCTCTTATTTTTCACCATGGTATGACATAGCAGGAGGCCCTTACCAGCTGCAGGAAACTATGAGCTAGATGGCTTTATTTAATTTATGTTACCTAACGTCAGCTGTTCTGTTATGGCAATGGATCTCAACCTTTCTAATGCTGTGACCTTTAATACAATTCCTCATGCTGTGGTGATCTCCAACTGAAAAATATTTTGTTTCTACTTCATAATGGTAATTTTCTACTGTTATGAATTGTGATCTGATCTAAAATGTAAGATATCTGGTATCGGATATGCAATCCCAAGGGGTCGCAACCCACAGAGTGAGAACCACTGTGCTGGTTACCAAATGGGCCAAGACAAACGACACTAGTTATATAAATTTGCCAAAAAGAAAGTGAAAGTTTTATCATGAATTATTATTCTTAGAGACTTATAATAATAACTAGTCAAATAGTAGTTACTTCTCAAGCTGCACAAATAACTGCAGTTTCAAGAAAATATGTGTTATATTATGTAAAACACTGTAAAAATGATTTGATTTGGGCAAGGTAAATAACTGAATCCTAAGTAGGCACAAGTCAGCTGACTTTAGGGCTGCTTAGATAGAAAGCAGAGTAAAAGTAATAAATGTCAAGGACATAAACGCATTAAAGCATTTTATAGTTATAGATATATATATATAGACATGTAATTTTGGGAAAATTAAGGGTTTAATCTTTCCATGTTTATATCTTGGCATTGTGACAACCATGCAATTAGGAGAACTGTTTACTTGATATTGTTAATGTACTTGAATTAATTACCTTTGTGGTTTTATACTCATTTATCCAAGAGATATTTATTAGTGGCTTTATGTGAGTTGTTGTTAAATCAGTCAAAATAATCCAGTCTAAAGTACATGGAGATCTAATTACTGATTTACATTAAAGAAAAGATTTCTGTGGACTCAGGTTTTACAACATACTTGAATATATATGTGTGACAAGATAAGACAACTATATACGAGTGTGTCAGTATAGATTGCTCTACCCACAGACACATCATCTCTTCATACTTAATATTCCAAAGGCTTTTCCTAGTAAGAATGCTTTAATCACATTAGTCTTTTTATTTTGGTCATTATTAATACAAATTAAATAAGAGTTCCATCTCCGCTAGTCTGTCTGCATACAAACCTTCAAGCCATAGGCTACATTCATCTGGTAAGTAGTATAGCTAAAGTGAATTTATTATACATATAGTCATACTATGTTGATCAGCCTAGTATTGATCTTTTGGTTTAAAGTGACTCTTAGTGTCCAGAGTATCTAGAACAATAGATATACAACATCACACCCAGCACACCTATAAATTTGCATATTAGATAATTTCTCTTTTGCTTAGATAATTACCATGTATAAAACCAATTTGGGTAGGGAAGATATCATTGCATTTATTACTTCATAGTCTATAATCAAAGGAGGGATCATGGAACAACACTGCTTATTGATTTGACCCTCCCTGACTTTCTCAGATACATTTCATTTATAATCCAGGTGCACTGTTTTTAATACTGTGATTTTGGGGACAGACCCTTGGATTCCATATTTTCTCATTTTCATCAAAATCTAGAGGTAGCACTACCCAGAGCAGCCAGTGTATCCTATACCAATCAGGAATTTTTAAAAAATGCTCCAGAGACTCACACACATGTCAAATTTCTGGAGGTAATTCTACATCTAAGATTATATTGGCAAAATGTAAGTACGACAAGCAAATTGTAACCATTTTCTCACAAGATTGTGGTCTATTTAAAAGGACTTTTTTAATAACATATGGTTCAATGCTAATTCATTTTAAGTAATGAGTAATAGTAAATAATACTAATCTCTGTTTGGAATCTATCATCACTACTGATGGTAGATTAATCTACTTTTTATTGGTAGTTTTTATTCATGATTATAATTGTAATCCAGCTAAACTTTGATGAAAATGAGAAAATATGGAATCCAAGGGTCTGTCCCCCAAATCATAGTATTAAAAACAGCATGAACCATAGTTAGAAAGGTAGGACATACCAGAAAAAAAAACTCAAAAACCAAAAACAGCGTGAACTGAGGAACTCTCCTGAACTAGACATCTGGTGGTTGAAATATGTCATGTCAAATCAGAGTTGTCCACCACCAGTGAAGGTGATATTTGACTGATCTTGTCATTCCTAGACCCAGAGAGTTAAAGAGTCTATGATACTCATGCCATGGCCTTCACAAACAGCCCATGCTCACCCATCTGACCTCTCAGTGTTGGCAATGGAAAGCATTGTGTTTGGCTTATTAGGCTGTGTGGACAATATGTCAAGACCTCAGTCTTTTAGGATGAAGCTTTCATCACATAGTTTTCTTTCATAGATTAACTTGTCACTCATGTCTTTATAGCATATGAAATCATCAAGAGTCTTTGGGACCAAAGCCTTTTTCTCCAGTATCTAGAGAATAAAACTTTTCTCTGTTTGAAACTTTGTGATCACAGTAGGCAGCAGTCAGAAAAACAGAGGCCAAAAAAATCTGAAAATTGTCAAATATATATTTTAGTGATGTGCTTTTTCCTAGATGCCTAAATTTATTGGTCTTCAAACCAAGAATATAAAGTCATTGAATTGTAGTCTTCTAATCCTATTAAAGAAAAACAGTGAGCCCAAATGGTTGTAGATATCCACCAGAGTTTCTGGTTATGATCAACTGAAGCAAGACATCATCTGAAACATCATGGATAGCGGCTCTGTCTGTAGGGTGTTATTACTGCAGCCTGAAGGTCTCATCTGTGTAAACACAAGCATCTTCCCAAGCTATAAAGAAGCTAAATGCAAATCTCTTCAGGGCTGTGTTTGTTGGTCTATGCCTATGAAAATCATAAGATTATCTGCAACACTGCTCCATTTCTATTTTAAGCTCAGCTGATTCTTTTCAGTTGCACAGATAAGCATCTGAGTGATTTCTGAGACAATAAATATTATGATCCAAACTCTGAGAAGCCAACTTCAACTTTTGTGAAACTTAGAAAAAAAAAGAATATATTAATTATAAGTGTTAAATTTATCAGTTATTTTTAAAATTAAAAATTAGCTTGGTGTTTTTGTAAGTCCTGGATATAACAGCATCCCAGCAATATGAAGGATGAAGGCTTTCCATACAGACAGTACCACAGGCCTCTACTCTTTGCATTGTTGATATGTATGCCTGCCTGCAGAAACTATTTTTATCAATAAGGACATTTGATATGGACTCACCCTTCGCCAGCTCCTTTATTCTGGAAAGTTGGCCCCCACACTTTATGACCTGCAGTGCCAAGACTGGTGTAGGTACTGAGTAGAAATGGGCTGAACCCACCCCTTGATGGCTACCACACACCAGAGATGGGCCTGGCCCTCACCAGCTGCCACACAGGAGAACAGGTGTGGTGGGAGAACTGGTAAGCTGGCCCCACCTCTCACCCTACCTGGAAAGCTGTCCCCTATGCCATGAATGTGAAAGAGCTGCATCTGCTCCTCACTGGGGAGTGGAGGCATGGAAGGGGAGACCTGGTGGAGACCCAGACTGACCTACTCAGCTAACACCTAAGCCCAGATCCAAGACCTTGAGTTGGCCTTATCTATTAGCTACATATTAGCACATGAAGGTGCCATTCCTGAGGATGCATAGTCATAGGATCCCCATAACTCTGGGCAGCAGCAGGGTACCTGAGAGTAGATGGTATGGCAGAAGTCAGAGGCCTTGAATCAGACCAATGACTCTGAACATTTGCAAGTAAAACTATTTGGGGAAAAGAGTGTACTGGGTGTCACACAGCAGCTTCCAGCACTGCTACAATGAACAAATATGCTATTGAGAGGCCAGAAAGACAGAGGCACAGTTCTACAAGTATGCAGAACCAGAGACAGGTCAGCTGTAACTGGTAGAAGAGAAGGCTACAGATGATAGAAGAGCAGGTCATTGCCTTGAGGAATTGAAAAGATGTGTTTTGGTTTTGTTTATGTTTTAAATTTAAATTTTTAAATCTCCTTTTGGGGTATAGGTTACAAGGATGAAAAGAGGACATGGAAGGACGGGAAAATGAGTGGGATTGTGGTGTATGAGGGGAAATTTCCAAAGTATCAATAAAAACAATGTGTGTGTGCGTGGGAACCATGTACTGTTCTTTCAGAAGACCCAAGTTTGGTTCCTGTCAACCCAAGTTGGTGGCTCATAACTGTCTTGGACTGAGGGATCTAATGCCTCTGGCCTCTGTGGGCACCTTTACACATCTCTGCCTACACCCTCTCCTACCTACAAATGTATGATTAAAACTCAAATAATTTTTTAAAAGTGTCGAAATGTATGAAGAGAGAAGTATACAAAAATGGGAAGTAGCTAAATCTATTTATTTTACATATTACCAGACTCAGGCCTTATATGGGCAGTCACAGCACAAGAAAGAATAAGGTGAGCAAGGAGACTGAATACTAGATCATGCACCAAAAAATCAGCACACACCTTATACAGGTCAATTATGTAAGAAAAACAGGAGCTGTACCAACAGATGGTCTTGGTTCTGTATTATGACAATTTTGAGTGAGAGAAGCTACCAGTGATACAATAACAGCATAACAAGTATTTCTTAGACTTTGTTTTGTAGTCACTTACAAATTATTACAGTAAATACCCAAAATAAGCTGTATGAAAAGTAGGCAGAAATTTGTTTGTATTTCATGTCATTTCAGATCATGTGCAGACAAGATGAAAATCTAAGTAACTTACCTATAGGCAGGTGAGAGTTCATTGGCCACACAGTCTTACGGCTGAATTCAGGCCACACTACTGCCCATGTCTGAAAGGAGATTGAACTTATGCCTGCTGGCCTTTTCTTAGAAGATGCTCTGAGAATAAACAAAAACATGTTCTCTAAATGTTAATTAATAGGCTAAATCTATACTATCTTATCCTTGTAGCTACCATCTCATTGTTAACAAGCACAGTTTTATTTTTTATTTGATTTAATTTTTATTTTTGGGGAGGTTTTTAATGACAGCTTCAATTTCCTTAAGGGTTATAGGCCTGTTTAGGTAATTAATCTGATCTTCATTTAATTTTGGTAGATCGTACCTGTCCAGAAAGCTGTCCATTTCTTCTAGGTTTTCCATTTTTGTGGAATACAGATTATCAAAATATGACCTGATAATTCTCTGTATTTCCTGGGGGTCTGTTGTTATGTCCCCCTTTTCATTTCTGATTTTGTTGATTTGGACACTCTCTCTCTGCTTTTTGATTAGTTTGGCTAAGGGTTTATCTATCTTGTTAACTTTCTCAAAGAACCAACTCTTAGATTCGTTGATTCTTTGTATTGTTCTTTTTGTTTCAATTGTATTGATTTCAGCTCTAAGTTTGATTATTTCCTGCCATCTACTCCTTCTAGGTGAGTTCGCTTCTAATTATTCTAAGGCTTTCAGCTGTGCTGTTAGGTCTCTAGTGTGGGATTTCTCAAGGTTTTTCATATAGGCATCTAGTGCTATGAATTTTCCTCTTAAGACTGCTTTCATTGAGTCCCACAAGTTTGGATACGTTGTAGATTCATTTTCATTGAATCCTAGGAAGACTGATTTCTTTCTTAATTTCTTTTTTGACCCAGAGATGGTTCAGCTGACTGATGTTTAGTTTCCATGAGTTGGTAGGCTTTTTTTGGGTTTTGATGTTGTTGAACTCTAACTTTAGGCCCTGGTGGTCCGATATGTTACAAGGGATTATTACCATTTTTTTGTATCTGCTGATATTTGCTTTATGACCAATTATGTGGTCAATTTTGGAGAAAGTTCCATGAGGAGCTGAGAAATATGTATATTCCTTTGCCTTTGGGTGGAAGGTTCTGTAGATATCTATGAAATCCATTTGCATCATAACCTCATGTCTGAATTCTCATAGGAAACTATTTCTAAATAGTTTCCCTTAGGTGCATTTTCTAACTTTTCTCTAACATGCTAATATTTCTGACCCACTGTATTTATAGAGGTTTTGAGAGTACAAAGGGCCCAGAGGCAGAATTACAGGGGGATTCACACACTTGGGTATCATTTACATATGGTAAGCAGATTCTAAGTTTGTTAGAGCTACTTCTCCTGCCTGCAGCATGGGAGTGGCAACAGGTCCCTCATGAAGTATTCTGAAGTAACTCATTCAAGAACATGTAAATCCTGCCACATTACATTAGGACGTTTGGAGATACACCAGCATCATTCATTTGGACCAGCATCATTCAGCAGTAACCACTGTCAAAAAAATGTAGCCAAGGATTTGGATTTTCTGACTGAAAAACTCCTCAGTAATGTCCATTGAAACACAATTTCTACTTAGTAGTTAATGAAAACTTGGAGCCAGATATTGGGAAAAAGCTGGAATTATCAGAGAGAGGAATCAAACCCAAGTCATTTCTCACCCAGCCAACTTCTTGGAGTAAATGCTATCTTTAAGAGTCCCCAGCCTGACTCATTGCTTCTACAGAATACTACAATGTCTGCCTACATCTATCTTAAACATTTTCTTTGCCCAGTTGTTTTACACCTGGGTTCAACTGTGCATCATAATCTTAGAGTTAGAATTAAAGGGCTGAACTACTACTGTTTGGTAGTCAGGCTTGTACTTACAGAAACACAGAAAGATCTATCTCTGGAGTTATGGGAATAAAGATGTAGGTTACCATGCCTGGTCAGTCTTTCCCAGTGCTGGCATTAAAGGCATAAATTACCACTCTCTGACTCCTGTGGCTTGACTGTGGAATATCTATTCTCTGATATTCCAGACTGGTTTTATTAAATATAAAATATATCACTACAGTCCATGTCTATCATGGGCTACTTGCAACAATCTTCTTTCTCCAGTTCCTTACTAAACCTGCGATCATTATCTGTTTTTATCACAATCATTATCTGTTTTTATCACAAGTTCGATGATAGAAATCATAAAACAAAATGAAAGACAGATGAATGCAAAGTGTGTTACTGTTTCAAGGAACACGTTATATACATGTGAAGTTCTCATCTGGGATGGCATCCTAGCCCACAGAGCTCCATGTGAGCTTGACAAACGTACCCAAGAGAAGGTGGAACATGGAAAGAGCAGTCAAATAGTTTATTCACAATAGAATTGGTTTCGTCATTGTGAATTGTCTGACTAGTAATAATGTCAAATTAATTAGTAAACATTGAAATTCATGCTCAAAGGAAGTCATCAGACCAGTCATCAAACAGAAAAATTACTATATCATTTGGAAACCTATGAAAGTCCTGAGGGAATAGAATACATCTCATCTAGTGCCTGTGTGTGTGTGTGTGTGTGTGTGTGTGTGTGTGTGTGTGTGTGTGTGTTTTCTCCCTTTTCTATTCCTGGAAAAAAACAAGTACGAAAATAAAGATCAAATAAATTTTGTCTAAACAGTCAAAACTGGGGCTTGACCATCCTCTCCAAACAATCCTCTGCACAGCCCCTGTTCCAGCATCCTGAGAAGCTCTTGGCTGAGAACTCTGTTACCATGGCTGTCAACATGTATCATCCACATGTCCATTTTTTATGTGTATCCATCCTCCCTATAAACTGTCCCCATCTCCACACGTAACCATCTTATTTCCATGTCCATTTTCTACATGTATTTATTTTTCACATGCCCTCTTCCTCCATATGTGCCCATCCTTCACATATGCCTTCTTTCCTCTAATACACACTCTCCACGCATCTATTCTCCACAGGACTCCATCCATCATATATATCTCCTCTCCTCTACTCAATGCCAGTCTTCCACATGGGTCTCTCTTTGTCATGTCCGTAGCATTCTCAAGTCTTTACCATCTCTTTAAAGTCCATGAGTCTGAGTTTAAAGAACAAAGGAAGTCCTGAGTCAATGTGGGATGCCATAGAACTGACTGCTCCTCCTTTCATGGTGTATTTTATACTTACTCCAATATAGTTCCACTTATGTATATGAAGATATTTGAAATTATATCATCACATTTCATGTGCCAATCCTTGAAAGAAAAGTACTCAATCTGAACATGAATGGGCTATAAGGACATTTTTTTTTAACAATAGAATTCTGATTGCAGAGCAGAAACAGAGCTTGCCTTTGCCACATCTCTCTGTCTTCTTTTCTCTCTTTCTCCCGTCTTACATAAGAATAAATAAAATCAAATTTTCATAGTTATACACACATTTTTGATTAAACATATATCAGAGTCTACACTGGTTATGCAATAAAAGTCCTTCTTTTCCGATTGAAGTTGCATTATACAATTACAGCAGGAATAGCCTACCTTTACTAGATAAGAATCTATAGCTTCTTGATGTTAAATATTAGAATAGGAGCATGACCCTAGGGAATTTTCTTTATGTTAAGATACTGGGCACTGCCATTAAAGGCTTTCTCAGTTTAAATGGAAATATATAATACAACATTAGGATATATAAAAATTTCATGGCTTTAAAGACAGGGTCACCTGAGGTGCAAATTTTCTATTTCTAGGCTCACTTCCAGTTTTATCCTACCACTGGCTTCTAGGATGGCACATAGGTTGCTATAGTAGAAGAAAACTAATATATGGATGCATTTTGTAAAATGGGCCAATGAAAAGAAAGTACTCATTCCCATAAAAAAAAAGTTTGTCAAAAATACTCATTTGAATATTGTTTATGTCTGTTGGCAAATATCTGAATACTCCAAACCATCCTAAGGGTCTCCAAGACAAATACATACAAAATGGTCTTCCCTTCACTGTCAGTCAGTAAAATGTGTTAGGTCATGCCTATTTTACACATAAAAACTGAGGAATTAGGAACTCCTGAGGATTATCCAGCTCACTAGATTAGCAAAAGAACTGAGCCTTCAATGTAGATGTTGGAATCCTGTCTTCCTTTGTATGATTTTAGATCATTCTGTCAACAATGGTGTGTTGTGTTCTACCATCTATATTACACTGATTTTTTATCCAGGAACATAATTTTGAATTTCATATGGAGTTCTTACTTTTATGAAAATTTTTTATCTAGTGTGGGTTATACATAAAAGATATGGAAAAGAAAGCATTATAAAAACTGTATGATGGAAAAAAATAGGCTTCTAAGATAGAAGGTAAGTGTGAAAATCCTTAATCCAGGTACCTGAATAGGGAGGATTGCTGCAGAGAGCTCTTATATAAGCCTAGACCCAAAAGCTGGAAAAGCCAGACCAGGGAAATAATATCTCGAGTCACTGTGTAAAATAAACTTGCATGCAAGGCTTTGTGCTTCAACAAGAAAAAAAGCAAGAATGCTATGGTCCACGGCCACAGGTGGCAATAGCTCTCTTGTCCAGAGATTCTATTAACTTTTAATGTCCATTTAATGAGGGGTACAGCCTCTTTTCATTTTTGTATACCCTGCAATTAGAGGAGTGTTGGGTGGCCAAGGGAGCGTAACAAAAGCTGCATAATCCAAGATGATTTATTCAGAGTTCATTCTAATTAGTTAATGGATGTTCACACACTATTCCAGAAGAGGACTAACAAGCCAGTAGGAGAAATAGTCTGGTAGTTGGGAGCATGGACTCTGGAGTCAGATTGCCTTGGAAAGCTGTTCTGCTGCTCTGGAGCTGTATATCTCAGTCCTGGCGCAGCCCTTTCCTGGGCCAGACTCCTTCCTATTAAAGTGCAAATAATAATAGCAGCACATGGTGCCCAACAGTGGTGTTGGAGAGAGTCATGAGCTAATGTTTCCAAGATGTTAGAATAGTGCCTAGTGAACACCTATGTGTGTTTGATAAAGTGGAGCAATGAGTTATTCTTGGAGATGGATTTAGACCAGCAGGGACTATCACCAAAAACCTAACCCTAAGACCCACACTGACATCACCAAAATAGACATTATGGACACAGGACAGTGATTTTGTACATTTACCAAGTTGATGATTCCGAACATAACCAAAATAGATATGAGTTGACTAACCATCTGTTTAATTAGTTTATACAAGAAACTATAGTATTAAGTACATGCTATACACAATGAAAACAAAATGTGAATTCATTTTTTTTTTTAAGTCAGTCAATCAGGGCTGGAGAAATGGCTCTGCAGTCACAAGTACATATGCACAGGTCCTGAGTTTAGTTCCCAACACCTATGTCCACAGGTTTCTAACTATGACTACAGCTCCAGGGGATGAGACAACTCAGTCCTCTGAAGGCATCTCACTCATGTGGACCTACCTACTGTGCTGGTTATTTTGTCAAGGTGATATGGGCAAGCATCATCTGGGAGGAAAGAAACCTCCACTGGGAAAATGCTTTGTTCAAGTAGCTGTTAGCAAGTCTTTGAGGCATTTTCCTGCCTAAGGATTGGGATTGCAATCCTTATTATGCATGGGTAGCATCTCTGGAAATGAAATCTTGTGCTAGAAGTAATCAGACGGACCAAGTCATTGGGAACAAGCCATTAGGCAGCATGGCCCCATGGCCTCTGCTTGAGTTTCTGCCTCCATGTCACTGCCTTGCATCATTTTTGCCTTTGGCTTCTCTTCACAATGGGCTGTGATCAGGACAGATAAGTCAAGTCAGCCATTTGTCTTCAATTTGCATTTGGTCATGGCATTTTATCATAGCAATAGAAACCTAAGGTCCCCACATATGACCACACAGTTAAAAAGAAAACAAATTAGCTACTGTTTGCTATGTCATTCACTTACTACTTCATTTATCATTTCAGAGAAGTTTATTGAACTTTGATTATTTCTACTTGGCATTTGTCCCTTGTTGCTAATCAATACATAAGTTAATGTAATTATTCTCAAGGAATTTACATTCGTTATGGATTCTTGCAAAAAAAAAAGATGTAGCAGATATGTCTCATTTTCTTGGTTCATAGTGTAATCTGTGTACCAAAGAAATTAATAAATTGGCTCCCAGGCACACAGTCTCTAAAGCAATGGAATGGAAGCACAGTGATAGATAGTCTGATCTCCTCAGACCCTGACCAATTCCGTTTCATGTTACACTTCTAATCCTGCATCTAAAAAAACAATAAGCACCTGTTTTCTGTGCCTAAATTCCTAATGGCTAAATTTAGCACTTTTAAAATTCTACTTCATATGGTAATGAGAACTGTTAGCTTTGTGAACCAGAACATAGAATACAAGCCTAGGTTGGATATGCAAACACAGGTTCATTTTTCAATGGACAATAATGACTGTAATCAAACTACCAGTAGTTAGGGAAATAAACAACATTTTTATTTGCTGGAAGTTTAAACACAAACTAACTCACTAATTTGTAAAGTGTTTCCCTGGTCTAAACAACACCTAGTTTCTTTTACCTGCATTCACAGGAACAGGGCAGCTGGAGCATTTGGCAGACTGTGGGCATGTCAAGATAGAGACCACACTGTGCATCAGCCCTTCATACCACAGGCTCTGGAGACAGGAGAGAGGTTGTAGCCTGGACTAGGATCCTACAAAAGGATGTGTGTAAAAAGAAATCCGTGCTAACTTTATCATTTTATGGCCAAGAATTTTCTTAACATTAATGGCTAACATTTTTACTTTTAGTTGTACTTTGTTACTTTTTTTTTTTTAAATCTATTTAGACACATCTGTCAGTCCTCAGTAGGCTACTCTGTTAACAGCTGACATCATTAAAAGTTGACACAGCAGAGCAATAAGTCCACATCATGCATAACAATCAACATTAATATCACAGGGTACCTGAAGACTAAAGAGAGCTAAAAAACAGGAGTAATATTCAACTGAAACATTCTTTAATTATTTCCAAATGAAAAGCTGATACTAAATGAAAGAAATGTTTAGGCTTTTCCTTAAATGCTTTTCTGACTTTCAATCTTTCCAATAAGACAATGACTTTAGTGTCAAGAAGTGTACATAAGCATCAAGAAAAAAACAATATCAATGCATAAGAACTGTAAGGGAGACTATGAGTGATGAAATCAGTATGTAAGAACACACAGGAGTATCAGACCTTCTTTACTGCACACTCATGGCTTCATATCAAGTTTAAGAAAAATTGTGTTTTTGGCCTTTCTAAAACAAGAAAAGAAAACTTTGTTAAAACCAGAGTGATAGCAAGCACACTAAAATCTAATGACTGGAAAAGCAAGCCAGTTGAGCTCAGCATTCCAGGAAGTAGCCTTGCTTTGCTATTATTGAGTTAGTTGCAAGTACTCCAAATACATGTGAATACTATATATATGAATAGTAATTTTCAGTTTCTGGAAATTTCCTTGACCATGTTATCTAAGCATGTATTTGTCGGGGGGTACTTTCCCCGCTCAGTGTTTATCCATGCCTCAGCCCCACTTTCTGCAAAAGAAGGCTGCATTGAAAAGGTTGACCCAAAAATGTGTCTAAAGAGAATTAAGGAACTAGCATCTCTGGTGGACAGTTATAGTTAG
The DNA here is from genome assembly GCA_004025045.1 of Sigmodon hispidus. Classification (NCBI taxonomy): domain Eukaryota; kingdom Metazoa; phylum Chordata; class Mammalia; order Rodentia; family Cricetidae; genus Sigmodon; species Sigmodon hispidus. The sequence continues at coordinate 20,085 of PVIH01015263.1, forward strand.
TGGGCTATGAAGGACTGGCATATTCAAGTTTATAGTCCTTACACTCCTTAGTATAAAAGAGTTCCCTTTGTATAGTTAGTCTTTGTATGTGCCTGAACTTGAGCTGAGAAACCTGCTTATGGAGCAAAACATTTTCTATTAAATCATTTCTTGCATTTTTATGTCAAATAAGGCCTCAGCTCTGTTCTACCAAACTTGACTCGCAACAGCTTCTTTATGGGCCTGTGAACTCATAGTCAAGGAGCAAAACCCATTTGGTAGGAGGCACTGACATTTTGGTTATAGGAAGAAGAAAATGGCAGTAATTTCCCAGAAGCTGAGCAGATTATAAAAGATATGGACTATTTGACCCAGTTTGATATTATCACCCCTCTAAACCACAGATGGTTGGCAGTATTCTGATAAAATTCCCCCCCACCCACATACACACACCAAAGAGAGTAAATCAGTGACCATCATTTTGTGAACTGGAAGGTCTAGGGCACACTAACTATCTCAGCTGCATATTTATGGACACACTCTGCAGTTCTCAAGCTGGATATAGGGGCTGGTGTGAGAGCTCTGAAACCATCAGGTCCAATAAGAGCCTCATGGCTCTCAGGTCCATGCACACATCACTCACACTCTGACTACACATCACTCGCCCTATGTCCCAACTCTGACTTTCTAGATGGGCTCTTGGCATTAATCACAATTACCAAATGTCCCCACTGAATCGCCACATCAAGTGTTATCAAAAAATGACTACAGCTCGGGTCACAGATGGACGTGTGCATTCCTATAAAAAAGATGAGATGATCTGCAGCAGCATGTTGAGATGCTTGGCGGACAGTGTCAGGCGTTGCCATCCTTGTGCCCATTTAGGGAAAGTCTTCATTGTGTGTTATCGCTGTCTTCAGAATGTAGCAATCTCAGTGCCCTTTGGTTTGTGGGAGCTCAGGGGCCAGAGTTGATGTTACAGATAAGAACAAAATTCAATTATATAACACTGGGTCCAAAATCACATCCATTTCTACCATGCCTGGTGTGGAAAGAAGCAAGTTGAAGGACATCTCAAGGCCAGATTTCTAATAAAGGATAAATAATCTGAGTATCTATTACATGATGTCTTATGAAGATGAAATTAAACACAGACAATAAAATGTAGCATTTAAGAAACATAGTTTACGCTCCATAGATGTTGATGATAGTAAGTATATTACCAACACATATTGATAGAATTCTTTTTTGTTATAAATTGTAGATGTTACAAAGTACAAGGTGAACTGGCATCAGGACTATTCAGTTGACTTTACCAGCACTGCCTGGGTGTGGGAGAGGTAAGCACTCTCATGCTAGAGCTTCTGCCTCACTCTATGTGGTGCAGTAAATTCATCTGGGATCTTTAGGTGAATGCCATCACACCTACAGAAGCTACATTCAAAAAGGCATTCAGATTCAAAGGCCCTAGGCATAAGGAGGACCGCATTTCAGATCCGTGGGAACTTCCCCTAGAGTGTAACCTCCATCCAGCAAGGAGAGACAGAGAAGACCCTGAGCAAATGCCTTCCTAGGGTTTTACTGGCATAGTAGAATCTCATCAGGTCACAGCCAGGAGAAGCCTAGAAGGGGAACTCGTGGCTGATATTAGTAGCCTTATAAAATGGGAGTGAATAGTTACCTGGGAGAAGAATATTGAAGAATTCAGAAAATGTAAAGTTGAAACTATTTACAAACATTGTGCTCCTTGCCTACCTACAGAACCACTAGAAATTTTGAACAGATGATGAAGCAATAAAGATATTGGCTATCAATGTTTTACTACTAATATATCAGTACATTAGGAAATAGAAGCCCATAGCCCAGATGCCACCATAATTCCCCATGGGAAAAAATCGGCCTCATGCTAGTTTCTAGCAGGTCCACACTCTTGATCTCTCTTCTATTTACCACAGTACATGTCGTTTCTGATTTTTTTCCTAGTACAGATCTCAGGATCTTAATAATGTTCTGTAAGACAGGGAAATAGGTTTTATGCTACTGTGGTCCTTCATTCTGGGCCTTCCCACACCTTCAGGATGGAAGCTGATCCTCTGAGAACCTAATCACATGACAACAGACTCTAACATCAACTTGGCCTCCCAGGAGAGAAGACTGAAGTCTGCTGTCTTTTAGGTGATCGTTGGCCACCTGTATTATTCTCACATAGTGAAATCCCAGCAGAGACTGCAAACAGTGATGCTCAATGGCCAGAAGCATGATATACCCTGTTTCCTTACAGAGACAGCAGAAAGTCACTGCATTCTTCCTCATGCTTTGGCAGATGTATAGTCTGTATAGTAAACACTAATCCTAAATGCAATACTTTCCTAAATTTTGTTCATCATTCCTCTGTGTTCTAGAAGCCGAGAGATCATGTGAGCTCCACATGTATGATTGGTTACTTAGAAGTTGAGTATGACCTGGACATACTCTGAGGGGTTTTGCTTATATCTGGCTGATAAAAGTCTGATGGGGACTTAATTTGCCATTAGCCTATGGGTCTACACTAACTATAGGGTTATTTCGGGATTTTAAATGTGATTGCATTAAATAGAAAGTTAAATAAAAAATGAAAGCAGTATTCATAAAAAATGATTCTAAATGTGGGGTGGAGGTAAATTTTTCTTTTCACCTTACACTATCAGTAAAGTAAATTAATTGTAAATGAGGTACATATGTTTCACTTTAAGTTATGTTATTAAACTGGCATTTTCCAAAACTGCTATCTAATTTTACATTTAAAGGTCATTTTGGAAAATCTATTATACAAAATAGGGGAAAGGATGTAAATTTGCGCAAAATCTTTTATCAGCTTTTTTTTTGTTACTGTTGTTGAGAGCAAAGGTCTGAGTTTAATCATTGCCTTCCTCTTTGTTAATCTCTAAGTTACTATTATATATAGTAGTTATTCAATTAACCCAAACCAAGAAACATATAATATGACAATTTTGTAATATTTTAACTCATTTTAGAAAAGCTATTTAAATACTTGATAAGCAACAGATCTTAGTATGTCAGCAGATTCTCAAGAAAGAATGCAAAAGAACATTAGTGTTAATTGTCTATTTATTGATATGTGATTCTGTTAGCTCCAGTACAAAGAAGTTCACACATTTCTTGAGAATGGGGTCATTCAACTCTGATCACTCCTTCATTTTTTTGGTTAGTATAGACTAAAAATATTTTCTGTCTCTCTGAGGAAATGGGCAATTTGCTTTTGGGAGTCTTTTCATTGCAAGTATTACAAAGTACATTGAAACTAATGTACCATCAATTATATAGAATCACATTTTTCCAATTTGCTTTTTGCCTAGGTATTTGATTGATAGTGTCCATTTGAATTACACTGAACAACTAAAGTTACAAAAATCAAATGAAAAAGTGTGCCCTGGTAATGTCACTACAGAGGCAAACTCCTACATACATAACATCTCCAAACACACCCCTTTAAGGTATTGATTTCATAATTAAAAAATATTTTAATTAAAATGCTAATGTTAAGAACTTACAAATAAAAATAACAGACTAAAATGAACCATATCTAAGGCCTACAGATCTCAATTTACTTGTAAAGCATTAGAACAACCATTCTGAAAATGTGGGGCTTTGGTAGGCAGTCATTCATTTGTAATGACTAACTAATGTATATCTCAAGGGCATAGATCCTAGTCTGATTTATTTTTAAATATCTGTGACACTTGGTCATTACTTTCATGGTTAATAATGGCAACCTGAATTTGTGCTAGAATACTACAAAATTTTCACAAGGACTCTCACATTTCTCACAAAACGTTAATAAATTGGCAGGGTTTTTCTGTTTATTAAACCCCAACATTGTCTATAATTCTACACTTTGACATGAGGACTATCTAGACTTCTTCACAGATTTCTGACATTATTCTATCACACTCTTTTTTTCTTATACGTCATTGGCATGTACAGAATCATGTTTGACAGCTCCAGCATATACAACTGTGGTAATTTAACAAAAGGAAGATTAGGTCACACTGCCAGTCCTTGTCAAGCATTTATAGTGTCAGAGAGCTATGTCCTTGCAGATGCTCTACCTCACAATGATTTGGACACACAGTTACCATCTAGAATCCAATTAGTGAAGAACATTCAAATTCCCTTGATTAAATATATGGTGTTCTGGTTTTATCAATTACAAATCCATTTCAGTGTAATAAATATTAGTTGTTAAGTACTGACAATGAGCACTTGGTTGACATATTTGCATTTATGGGAGGTTGATTGACAACTGTGCTGATGCTTTCTGGGCCCCTACCTTGAAAGTTGAAGCATCTCATTCTTGGATACATGATTATCATTTCAGACCTGAACTGTAAAGTGAGTATTAAAAATGATCCTGCTGCAGTGGTTGTGACCACCAAAGCTTTTATTTCAAGAAGCCAGAATTCAAAAGATGATTCTTAGAAACACCTTTAACTATTAATGACCAGAGACTGACATGGTCATATTTTTTGTTTGTTTGTTTTTGTTGTTGTTGTTATTTGTGTTTGTAATAAAGTAGCTCAAGGAAGACACATGGTACGAGTACAAGCTGCTTTGTTTAATCCATGAGAAGATAACAAAGATAGAGAGGGGAACTGGCCCAGACAACAGGGTAGAGAAAGAAACATGAATGCACAGTGATTTGTGACATGAGGAGAGACATCACCCTCATCTTCCCTCTTTGTCTTGAGTTTCCAGGGTGGTGGAGGGTGTAAAATAAAGCTCGTATCCTAGAGAACACACTGCTTTCTTTCCAGAAGCCCTTTGTGAGAAGTAACACAGTAAAGTCTACCAGGTACACCTGATTATCACAAGCTGATAAATGGTTTCCTGCAAGGAGATAACCACCCTAAATTATACCAACATCAGAGAAACTAGCCCAAGACTTTAGGGAAGACTCTGTGTGTGTGTGTGTGTGTGTGTGTGTGTGTGTGTGTGTGTGTGTGTGTGTGTGTTGTACTCTAAAACATTAACGAAATATTTCTCATCCCTAAAATATGGCTTAAGGGTAATTTCTTAACTATTGTCAGAATGTTTCTGAATTAATAGCTGAAGGATAAATCATATTAGAGGTTACAGAAGGCAACAGCCTCACTCTCCTGTTGCAACCTGTTTTTCTTCCTTGAGCTCATGTAGCAACCTCCACATTTACCCTGTGACTCCTGAGTGGGACTCCTACTTAGCACCCTCAAGCAAGCTATTACTTTTGCTTGTAATCCTTTCCCACAAATGACCATGTAATTAATCTCCCTCACCTTTTGCAAATCTTTACTCAGAGCACTCTAGTTTATTCAGCAAACAGCCCACCTACCTGGCACTGGTGCACCCCTTAACCTCTTCTGCTTTTCTGTTTTCAATACTACTCATTATCTTCTGAATACTGTGTAATTTACCTGTTCATTATGTCTACTGGTTATATTATGGTACACACATTGAATAAAAAACTCCAGATGGACTGGATACTTTGCTGTTAAAACCCTTGATAAATCCCAAATACCTGGAGCATCACTTTGTATTTCAGGAAGGTTCTCAGGAAATGGCACTATTACATCCTAGCTGATGATATTTTCTCCATGCTCACCCATCATCAGCACAGATCCTTTGATCCAAGAACCAAGAGTTGGTGCCCCAATGCCCAACTTTATCAGAGGTCCCTGCTAGACCAGAGGTTACTCTGCTGTCAAAACTCCATGTAGGTAAGCTGCCTGCCCATGGACCCCTCAATTCTTCAATGCCCTTCCACCCTATCCCTAACCACCTTCCACACTTCACTGCAATCTCCCAGAGCCCAACTCAGGCACAGAACCCTTGCTGACCAAGGGTCATGCTGGCTGTCAGAATTCTAGCTCCCAACTCAGGTGGAGACCCCCTTCTCAATCCCAGGCCACACTATTCCAAAAGTTACCCCTTCTCAATCACTTGCCCAAATGTTAGAGAGGAAACAGAAAACATACATCCAACAAAGACAAATGCTGAAATATTTACCTAGACTTATAATCACCCCAGCCCCAGAAGATTAGATTCGAGAATTAGAACATAATTAACAATAGTTAAAGTAATATGACATCACTATAGCCCAGCTATCCTAATGCAGCAAGCTCTGAAACTTCCTTCCAACATAACTGAAATACATGAAAACAATCTTAAAACCAATTTTATGAAGATGATAAGGATCCTTAAAGAAGAAATAAATAAATTCCTTAAAGAAATTAAGGAAAAGATGGTGTGGGATGTCTTTGTGTATGCTGAGAATACCATTGGGATAATAAAAGAATTGTTTGGGCCTACGGCAAAGCAGCTTAGAAGCAGGAGGGAAATTCAATACAGGGGATACAGGGGAAGGAGGGTAGAGTCAAGAGAGACGCAATCCAGCTTCCCAAGAAGCAATATATAAAGAGTATAGGTAAGCTAGGAGTCATCTGGCAAGACAGATTAATAGAAATAGGTAGAGTTAATATTCAAGAGCTAGCTAGCAATAAGTCTCAGGCATAGGCCAAACAACATGGAGTTAATATAAGCCTTTGTGTGATTATTTGGGACCAAGCAATTTTGTGGATATAAACCTTAAGTTAGGCCAGGCCACAGGCAAGAGAAATTCATTTGCACTGCATGGCTAGGTGGGACAGAAATTTAATACAAACAAAAAGAAACAAAAATTGGAGAAAATAAGTAAGACTCTAAAAGAAAGCCACAAAAAATCAGTTTAAGAAAATGAATAAAACTATTCAAGATGTAAAAATGGAAATAAAAGCAATTAAACGATAATAAGTCACAAACTTAAAGAATTCCGGGAAAGAAAAATCTAGGTAAGAGAAGTACAAACACAAGCATCAGCCACAGAATATAAGAGATGAAAGAGAGTATCTCTGGCATTGAAGATATACAGAAGGACACACATAAGCCAAAACATGTTAATTCTAAAAAATCCCTGACACTAAATGTCTAGAAATCCTAGGATGTTATGAAAATATCAAAACTAAGAATAATAGGAATAGAAGAAGAATCCCAGCACAAAGGCACAGAAATACCTTTTCAAAAAAATCATAGAAGAAAATTTTCATAACCGGAAGAAGATGCCTATAAAGGTGTTAAGAAGCTTAAAGAATAGCAAATAGATTGAAGCAGAAAAAAAATTTTCTCACTACATAATAATCAAAACCACCAAACATTCAGATTAAAAAATATTAAATCTGCATGGGGAAAAGGCCAATTATGTCCCAAACCCAATGTCATCAACATTTGCAAAAGAAGCATTACTAAACTTAAATCTCACTTGACCCTATCACATTCATAGTGGCAGACTTTAATACCCCACTCTCACCAATGGACATGTCATTTAGTTAGAAATTAAACAGGAATACTGGAACAGGCTGATATTATGAATCAAATGGACTCTAAAGATATTTTTTAAAAAATTACCAAAATGCAAAAGAAGATAACTTTTACTTAACACCTGTCAGAATATTCTTCAAAACTTGTCACAAGGCAAGTCTTCAAAAATATAAGAAAATTCAAATAAAAACTGGCATCCTATCATATCGCCAAGAATTAAAGCTGGATTACAAAAACAATATAAACAACAGAAAACCTTCAAATGCATAGAAACTGAACAACTGTCTACTGAATGACTACTGAGTCAAGATGGAATAAAGAAGTTAAGGACTTTCTAGATTTTAATTTAACCAAAAATGATGGGACGCAATGAAAGATGTGCTAAAGGTCATGGCACTAAGTACTTCACAAAAGTTTGGAGAGATCTCTTACTATGAATTTAACAGTCATCTGAAATTGCTAAAACAAAAAGAAACTGGTACAGCCAAGAGGACCAGATGGCAGGAAATAATCAAACTCCAGGCTGAAATCAATACAATAGGAACAGAGAAAAAAAAAAAAACAAAGAATCAAAGAAGTAAAGAGTTAGTTCTTTGAGAAACTGAACAAGAAAGACAAACTCTTATACAAGCTAACAAAAAGATGGAGAGAGAAGATCCAAATAAAAAATAAATGAAAATGAAAAGGGAAGCATAACAACAGACACCAAGGAATTCCGAAGAATCATTAGGTAATACTGTAAAAATCTGTTCTTCACAAAATTAGAAAATCTAAAAGAAATGGATAATTTTTCTCAATAGATTGCACTTACCAAAGTTAATGAAGATCAGATAAACCATTTAAATAAACTTTTAACTCCTAGTGAAATAGAACCAGTAAAGGTTTCCCAACCACAGGAAGCCCTTGGCCAGATGATGTTTGCACAGAAGTCTACCAGACTTTCAAAGAATAAATAAAGTCAATACTTCTCAAATTATTGCACAAAATAGAAATAGAAGAGAGACTGACAAATTCATTTTATGAGGCTTTGGTCAACCTGATACCCAAACCACAAAAATATTCAACAAATAAAGAGAACTACAAACCAATTTCCCTTATGAATACAGATGCAAAAATACAAAAAGAAATTACAAACAATATTCAAGAATACATCAGGAAGATCATTCTCCAGATCAATTTACATAATAAAGCCTACATACAACATCAAATTAAAGAGAAAGAAACTCAAAGCATTTTTAGGAGAAAATCAGGAACAAGACAATAGTAACCACTCTCTTCATATCTATTCAATATAGTACTTGAAGTTCTAGCTAGAGCAATAAAATAACTGAAGGAGACCAAGGGATATATATTAGAAAGGAAAAGTCAAATTATCATGATTTGTAGATGATATGATAGTATACAAAACAACCCCAAAAATTCTATGAAGGAGCTCCTATAGCTGAAAAACACTTTCATTAAAATGGCTGGATACAAAATTAACTAAAAAAAAAAAATCAGTAGCCCTCATATATAACGTCAAATCAACTGAGAAAGAAGTCAGGGCATCAACACTATTTATAATAGCCACAAATAATATAAATAATTTGGGGTAACTGTAACTGAAAAAGTTTTGTATGATAAACACGTCAAGCATTTGAAGAAAGAATTTAAGAAGATATTAAGATATTAAGAAGATAGAAAGATCTCTCATGCTCATGGATCAGGAAAATCAACATACTACAAATAACAAATAACTACCCTACCAAAATAATGCAATCTTCATCAAAATTTCAGCCCATGTTTTTACAGACATTGATCAATTTTATATGGGGAAAAAAACTCAGTACAGTTATAAAAATCCTGAACAACAACAACAACAAAAACTCCTGGAGGTATCACCATCTGTGATTTCAAGCTATATTACAGAACTGTAGTAAAAAAAAAAAAATCATGCTATTGGCATAAAACCAGATACTTTGATCAATGGAATCTAATCAAATCCACATACCTATTGATACCTGATACTTTTTATAAAAATGTCAGGAATACATAAATAAAAACAGAAAGCATCTTCAACAAATGATGCTGGTCTAACGGAATGATTGTGTGAAGAAGAGTGCAAATAAATCTATATTTATCACCCTGTATAAAATTCAAGTCCAAGTGGATCAAAGACCTTAACTTAGTAACAGATACAAATCCCTTCTAGATGTGGGGCACAGCCTTGTATCCATGGGCACAGGAGACCATTTCCTGAACAGAACGCTAATAGTGCAAACACTAGGATCAAGGATTAATAAATTGGACCTCGAGAAACTGAAAAGATTCTGTAAGGCAAAGGACACTGACAATAAGTTAAAAGAACAGCCCACAGAAGGCAAATATGCAAATATATAAAGAATTAAAAAAGTAGGTATCAGTAAATCAAAAAAAAATCCAATTAAAAATAGAGTAGATCTAAACCGAGTTCTCAACAGAGGAATCTCAAATTATTGTAAAACTTAAAAAAGAAAATGTTCAACATCCTTAGCTATTGGGAAAATGTACTGTGAGATTCCATCTTTGTAGGCAGTTTTCTTGGGCCAGTCCAACCACAAAACCTTCTATCTACAATCTATCTGCCTATAATATGTGCTGGGGCAATGAAGGCATGAAACTACTTAAGGCCCATGCCAAGAGCGGGGACTCATGTCCAACCATGCCTAGATGGCTAAGAGCCAGAGGCTGGATAACCCAGAGACCTAGAATAGAAAAAATAACAATTCGAACCTTATTTTAGAATGTTTTTTTTTTTTTTAACTAAGAATCCATACTCCAGCCTCAGTCTCAATCTACCCTGTGTTTATCTTTAGTAAAGTTCTCTATTACATCTTTTCTGCCAACTGAGTACTCACTAGCAACTAGCACAATAACCAGGATTCTTGGGGCTCAGCCTTTCTTCAGCTTTGTCCTATTTTTAATCTCACACCTTCTAAACCTCTTACATCCTCTGCTTTCAACCCATTCCTGTCCTACGTGACCATATGACTATTTGTCCCCTCTTTTATTTTATTTACTTTCAATTTTATTTTTGCATAAGGTGACTGAAACACGCAGGCCAGATGTGCCAGGTCCATAGGTATCACATCATCTCATTGTCTGCAGGAACTCTAGGATCTGTCTGCATATTTAAACATTGTTGATTAAAAAATATGTTCAAGACTAGCAGAGTGCACCTTTTAACCTTAGAACCATAATTATAGAAAAGCAAGTGTATTCAAAATCTAATTAACCTAGCAGAAAACTTCATTGCTTAATCTATTACTATAGGAAAAAAATGTTCACCTTAAAACTTCATAATCATTTTTAATAATTTCTGTAGCCAGAAAAGATAGTGAATTTGTCCTGAAAATCTGAATTTTAACCATTTAGACACTTAAATATATCCCACATTCCAGCTGTCCTCAGTAATCCCACTCGTGACTGTATTTTTTCTCCAATCCACTTATCCAGCAGTATTTGGCAGCCTCTCCACTCTCTTGACTGCACACTGCAGTTCCTTCATGTTTATTTTAATTTTAAAACTACTCATCAACCTCTGGAGGCAGAAAATTAATGTTTGGTTTTTCAATAGAAGTTAATATATCTAATACTTGCTTTAAGGGGGATTTTCATCCAAAAATATTCTGCAATACCAATAATAATAATAATAAAAATAACAAAAACTGAAATAATACCAGGGAATGCTCTACCTTGTAGACTTTGTCACAAATGTAATGAATGATATCCATCAAGTCGCATACGTGTGTGATTCTAACCACACACTTATTTACACATATGCATCCAGAGGAAGCAAGAAAAAGAAACACTAGTTTACACTCTTCACCAAAACATGATTATCTGCATGCTACCTACACTGAAATATTTTCGAACATGAATGAGCTGGATGAAGAAAAAGGGCAGGCTTTGGAGATGTAATTTGTTTTTGAGACAGGATAATTGTGCTTTCTAGCCTAGTAAATCTCTGTCTTAGTTGAGTTACTGGCAAGTACTGACAGGGTAAACTGAATAGCTGGATTCAGGCAGTGTAAATGATAAGAAAGACATCCGAGCAAGAAACTATTAGAGTCAAAGCTTTGTGCAAGCTAACATGGCAGTATGCTGGCTCAAACATACAATCAAACTGCGAGCTTCCACAAAACACAATTTCTTGGTTGTTACTTGACTATTTTTCATACTGATAGATGTTTTGCCCTTGGGGTGCACTGCTTTGCACATAAAGAATGACTCTGCTTTGTTCCCATTAGTTTGAAAGACAAGACAGTGACACTGTGCTGAACAGAGTCCAGTGCACACACTGTTTTCAGAACAAACCCGTTTTCAAAAGGCATATTCTGATGATAAAGTAGCAGAGATGATATTTTTTGGTGTTTGAATTTGTGATCCCTGCAGTATGAGGGGAGAGACTTCCAACATGTCCCCTGAATAACAACTAGGCATTGGAAGGCAATGACATTCTAATCGCTGCTTCAAATGTCAGCGCAGGGATGCTGTGGGGAGCAGCCCCGGCATATAAGCAAACGGCTTTCCTGTAAAACCATGAGGGAGCAATTAATGGGAAGCTGTTACTAACCTTCATGCATTCCATTGCTCAAGTGTCTAGAGAGAAGGCTAATTATAGTTCTAACCTTTCCCAATGGGCCATGAATGACTCTCCAAATATAAGATGTTGTATAAGAAAAACTATGAAGAAGAGTTAGAGCTGTCCTGTATCTGAGTTCCCTAAGCCAGTGCACCCAGAGGAGAACTATAAACCATGGAAGTAACCAGATTTTCACCAACTATTCACTAAAACAAAACTATTAAATGTACTGAAAAGATATTTCATATAAAATATATAGTGGGATACAAATAACATAAAACAAACATTACCGGAGTCCTGGGATCAGAGTATTGCATGATATATTCCCTAAAAGCAGAGCTGTTACAGAGAAAGTGGGGTTGAGGGCAGAGCTAGAATGAACATAGAATATGAGCACTCACTATTTAGCAATATGAATAAAGGGGGCGGTTGCAATGGCTTTGCATTTCACCAGTGGGACACCTTAGTAACTTTTCTAGCAAAACAAATTAAACTAGAATATCACACACTAAGGCACACAATATAAGTTTGCCTGTTACCCCCTAGGTAAAGTCTGTCTTGGAGTCTAGAAACTCAGGATAATGTAAAGTCAAGAGATCCTGCTTATTTTAAAGTATCCATGGAGTCTTGGCATAAAGCAACTAACTATATTAGGGAAGTTGGCAGAGTTATTGCCTCCAGAAGATATAGAATATATATAGAGATTTTAATGGTGCATGATGATATAGTAAATTCTGAACATGCATAGTAAATCCAGGGACTATGAGAGAAGCCCTACCATCCAGAGGAGAGAGAACTCAGTGAGCAGAGGATTCAGGAGCCCCCGGGAATTGCCTTCTGGACACTCAATGAGGAAATGTCCATTTTCAGTAAAGTCCTTAGTTGTTATTTTCCTTGAGTTTGAGAAGGAGAAATTACTCATTCCATATTTCATTCGGAAAAAGACAAGTAAACCTTACGACAGCCTCGTAACCACTATGTAATAAACAATGTACAAATGATACCTTTCCTCTTTTCTATTCCTACCCATCCCTAGGTAACTTTTTCTTTTCTTCAGTCTCAGTGCCCTCATGCTGGAACCTTCTAGAAACTAGATACCACACAGCCTTCGGACCTCTGCACAGGTTATTCTCACTGCTGTTTTACCCACTCCTTCAGTCTGTCATGGCTCCATCTGCTCCCCAGCCAGTCTATGTAAGCAGCTGCCACAACCCTCTGCCCTTTCTCTTTCCTGCCATGCCTCCAGTAGCTTCTAATAGATGTGTGTACTGTATTTTAATTATGGCTCCTGGTCATTTGCTGTGATTCAATTCAAGCTTCACACTGAATCAGATTCTTGCTTTGTTTTTTGATGTATGTAAAGTCCCTGGAATGATCAGTGGCTCTGGACAAGATCTTAGGAAATATTGGTGAAATTGGATGTATGAAAGAAAAGTTATCAATAAATATATTTTAAATTGTAGACCTAGATTACGACTAATCATAATTATGCTTCCCAGTTATAAAGTAGTATGCATAGTGTAGAATCAGGAATGCCAGTTTAAAATCTATTTCATAAACATTTAATCTTAAATGATTTTACTCCTAATATTTTGCAATAATTTGGGTTATCTTTTTAAAAAAGATTTAGGATAAGTATAATTAGAATATAAAATGAGTAAATATTTACACTTTCATTTTTTAACTTTGCTCAATACATTTCTCTTCCAGTTAGAAGACTATAAAAACAGTCCCCTCTTCTTGCTTTTCTTTTCCAGTTACTTATTGATCTTCTAGGATTTTTTTGGTATACTTTTAGTTAAGAATAACTACATTTTGTCCTGTCCTTTTCCTCCTCCTTTCAGACCCTCCTAAATTCCTTCCCTGCAACTCTCCATGCTGCCTTACTCAACTTGATATTTTCTTCTTCCTCAATTCCAGTCATTAAACATGGACACACATCTGGAGGTTACAATGCTTCTCCCTCCATCAAACAAACAAAACTCCTCAGTATGGGTGTGACAAGCCTTCTAGTTGCTGGTCACAGGAGTCTAAAACTCTCCACGGAAAAAAAAAAAAAAAAAAAAAACAAGTAATGCAGAGGCTCCTGTGCTTTCCAGAGGAAGAAGGCCAGACCCCATTGCTGAAGGCACACAGACTCCAGGCACAGGATTTGGAGGAACTGATATGGATCTGACCTGGAAGCTTCATCACCAAATATTAGCCCTGGTAGTTCAGTATATTCAATAAAAATAGCCTGAAATATCAGAGAAGAGAGCCAAGTCATGCTTTAGAGAAGAGAGCCAAGTCATGCTTTAATCCTAGCACTTGGGAGGCAGAGATCCTCTGAATCTTTGTGAGTTCAAGGCCAAACAGAGCCAGACAGTGATGACACTCATCTTTAATCCCAGCTCTAGGAATGTTGAAGGAGGAATTATAGTCACTGGGGTGGGGGGAATAAGGGAGGAGAACGTCCTGCCCTTTCTGCCTGCCCAACCAGTCAGTCTGAGGATTTCCTGGAGACAGGCCTGAGGAACTGGCTAGGTGAGAAGTGGTTGTGGTTTGTTTCTCTATCTCTCTGATATTTTAGCTTTTCCCCAATACCTGGTTCCAGGTTTTTATTATATACCAAATAGAATTATTGCAATAGGAAGGAGCCAGAGCCATGTGAGCTCCTAATGGAGAAAAGCAACCAGCTGTTTACACCAAGCAAATACAACAATGACAGTGTGGTAAGGTATTCTGATAGATACAATAGTGGTACTTATATTTTGGGGGTAACCAACAGTTTCCTAATTGGACTTAATGCTTACTCAATAGGAAGGAACCCATGGCTGGCATTATAAGTACAGCCAACTACCTGTGGCTGGTTAAGTCAGGGAACCTAGAGGAGAAGGTACTTCTACATGTTTCCTAATCAGGTATGTTTCCTAACTGCATTCTAAATGCTTACCCTTATACCCACAGAGGTGTAGCTATCAGCTCCCATCGAAGAAGGGTTTTGCACAGATGGAGAGGATTACCGAAAGCCACAACTGGTAAAATTCAGAGATCAACTGACTGTGGAGTGCCTGTCCCCAGTAAATACATTGCCATAATAATTTCTACACTTCAGGCTCAGGGAATATTGGAGAAGAGGACAAAGAAAGATTCTCAGAGTCAAAAGCCCAAGAAGGCTGCTCTCTTCTGAGAGAGAGAAAGGGGGTGTAGGCACACAACAGGGAGGGGAGGGGAGATCGGAACTGTAAGGAATTAAAATGAGGAGTATGAGTTTCTGTAATCAAGGTATTCCCTAAATATTACTTAAAATGCTATAAAATATTTAAAGTGTTTAGGGAAACAATGGAAATAACGATGTTGAGTGTGACACTGTGAATTATCCATTTATTTAGATGCTCATTTTTTTTCAGCAATTATCTAGCATTCCACATACAGACTTGAAATCCAGTTGTTCCCAATACATCTCTAAGTATTTCATATTATTGATGCTGTTGTAAATGGCACTTGATTAAATTTCAGTTTTTAATATTTAGTTGCTAGTATATAGAGTCACAGCTAATTTTTAAATGCACATTATGCTTACATATTGTAGATTTAATTCTTTTCTCAGTTCTGGTAGCATTTTTAAAGACACTTTGAATTATGTAAAGTAGCTGGTATTTCTTCTTAAGTGTATAATATAACTCACAATGAAGCTATTTGGGCAGGAAGTTTGTTAGACAAATAGTTTCATTTATTGCACATTACTCAATTTCCTCTTTTCTTCCTGAGTGAACTTTAATAGTGTGTGATTTTCAACAACTTTTTCTTCTATACATAGTTGCCAAATTTACAGCCATATATTCCATAACAAACTATTGACAGTCATTATTATCATTTTAATGCCTATAACATCTGTAGTGATGTGCTCTCATTAAAGCCTGATATTAGCCATTTGTATTGTCTTTAATCTGTGCATTACTTTAAACAGCAACACAGAGGTCCTCTGCTTTCATTTGCATTTTGACATTCCTACATTCTTTAGCTCTGTGTATATTTCAATTCCACTATTTTTAGGTAGTTGAATGATCATTTCAATTGGATTATAAAGACAAAGTTATTTCATACTTACATTCTGGGTGGTCTTTATTTTTTTGCATGGATCTAAAATTTGTCTCTACCTAAATAATCTACTTGAATGAATCACAGAATGCGTTTTGATAATAGTTTGGTTCAGCTGTTTTTGTTTCTTATGTTGGTTGGTTGATTTGGGTGTTTGGTTTATTCGTTTGTTTGTTTGTTTTCATCCTATTTTTTTGAAAGATGTTTTGGCCTTCTATAAGATCTGAGAAGACAGGTATTTGGGAGCTTTGTTTGCTCCAATGCCATATTTTCACTAGAGCAAAGACTCTGCTATGAAACTTTACTTCATTTGCTTCTGTGTTTCTTGGATGGGGGAGATACCATATTTCTGTTTTTATTTTCAAGAGTTCCTTAGGTTGCCTCAGGTTGCCATACATAAACCCTCTGACCAAATGACGTCATCAACAGGGCTGAGTGCTCACAAAAGTCTAAAGTGTGAGCTCAGGGTGTCAACCGAGTAGGCTTCTTTCGAAGGCTGCCTGGCAGGATCACTTTCAGGCCGTTCTTCTTGGCTTATATATGGTCACCAACTTCATATAGTCTCACTATGTCCCTTGTATTTCTATGATCGGAAATCCTCTGCTCATAAAGATACCAGACATTATAGGCCAGTGACTATGACATGCCAATGACTTCATTTTAATTAAACATCTGAGAAAAGAATTTATTTCCAAAGTCAGTTGCAGTAGGTAGTACTGGAGGTTAGGACTTCAGTGTCTCATTGAGCCTTAAACAGCACTCTGGGTGGACATGCCTGTGTAGGCTTTGTTTTATATTTTTTGGGTTGTTAATTATTCTTTTCCTTTAATATTAGTAAATTATTATTACTTAATATTAGTAAATTATTGACTATTAACGTCTTCCAGAATTTATTCTGCTTTGGTTTCTCTCTTTTCTCCTTTTCTGAATCCATGACTTCAATTGTCTTATATTTTAGCATTTATTAGCTCTGTCTGTCTGTCTGTTTGGATACCTATCCACTAATGCTAAATTTTTTCTATTCTTTCTAATCCTCTTTGATTGGTTTAAGATAATCTCGCTTGGAGCATTTTAAGGTTCACTGATGTTCCCCTTTCTATATTTTCTGATAATAAGCTCAATGAAACATTCACCTCTGTCAGAATTTCCAGCACTTCTGATATGCATGTATACCTTGAGTCAGCCTGAAAAAGATCCCTAGCTCTCTGTGCATACATTTCCTACTGGATACTTGAAAACACTAAGAATAATTATTTTAAAGTTTCTGTCTGAATATTCTAGTGTCTAGGCCATCTTTAACTCTGACTCTGTTGACTGCTTTGTTTCTTGACAGGGTGTCATTTCCCCTCTAGCTTTTTTCTATGCCTTGCAAGTGTTGATTGAATGCTACATTAAAGGACATCAGAGTCTGAAGTAACTTGAGTCAGTGTTCAGAATGTGTTTCCTCTGTTGGGATGTAGGTGTGCAGGTGGCTATTAGGGTTAGGAGGCAGGATCTGAAGGAAAGTGCAAAACTGGGTGCCAGGTTTTGGTCCTGTTGTTCTCACAGCTGCATTTAATTCACCTCAGGTCTCAAGTCTTCTGCCCATGACCTGCTGCTATTTCAGGGTTATAATCAATTAATATCCATTTTTTTTCTCAGTGCCCCTTCTTCACCCCAAGCTAGTTAGTCTTGCCTCTTGTCTCTCTCAGGTCCTACATTATGGTAGACACATGGAACTTTTTTCCAATTTCACTACATTAACTTTTCTCTTTTATGATATTTTTTGACTGCATCTTTTATTTCCTCCATCCTTCCTACATATCTACAATCCTTCCTACTTTATCTTTCTCCAATCCATGGCTTTTATTCTTTAATCGTTGGCATGGCTACACAAAAAGAACTGAACAGACATGCTAACATCGAAGGCAGAGACCTCATGAGGCTTCAGTCCTAGAAAAAGAACTTAAGGCAATTAAAAGTTGCTGAGAATGGGAGCAATAGTCTTCTCCAGGGAAGAGTGGTCCCAGCTGATTATCCAGTACTACCTAGTCAACCTTGAAGTCATATGTAATAGTTTTTATATTAGACATGTGCTATATATACTTGAATTTCAGGAAGAGGCCTTTTGTGGTATTTTGAACTCTCTTTCTTCATGCAAAGTTGTCTCAGTTTGAAAAGCACCATCCACATGAGTATCTGTTTTGTCTCCTTGCAAATGATGCTAAAAGACTGAGTTCCATCTGGGCAAACCCTAAGTGCAGTTTCTTCAGTTTGGTATCATGCAGTGTTTACTTACGCCAGCAACAGTATTTTCCTCGCATAAAGAAGTTCTCAGAATTCAACTGGATCTTATGAGGACTGACCATGTGGTCTTAATAAGTATGTTACTAAAGAGAGTGTCCTGGAGTTTCTTCCTTGCTTGAAATCCTTTTTCTTCAGAACTATAATTTCTGTGAGGGCAAAGAACATTTCATACATTGTTGCTGCATTTAATCCAATGCTCAGCATACTACATATTCAACAAGCACTTTAAAGGAATATAAACATAATTATACTTGATCATCATACCTGATATTATACCATATTGCATATTATAACTACACAAACATATTACACTGTTATATTTTATTTATATCTGTTTCATTACTTTTAAATATTTATATTAATAGATTATATAAGAGTAGAGAGAATAATTTTAAACAAAGCTTCAAACCTCTGATGGAATAAACTAAAGAAGTTCTTCTCTCAGAATTAAAATTCAATAACATGTAAGTCACCCTGAGTAAATTTCTACCATTTCTTAAAAATGAGAAATATTTATGTGAAGACGTGCAGATGAACGTAATTTTTGGCAAAAAAAAATTCAGGGATATAAATGAAAGACAGTTTGTAGCCTCCTACTTGATGAGAATTTCATCTTTGGGGATTTTTCAACTACTTTTTGCCGACTCAAGGAGCTCAGTTATTTTGAGTGAGCATATGTGTTTCTGAGTGGTTATTCAAGCTGAATTGCTTGAGTCTTTTAGGGGTTAGTTCTTACAAAATGCTATAAAGAATCACAAAGAAATGGAAAGTAAAAGAGCAGAAATCACCAAATTATTCACTTTTTATACTTCTGTGAGAAAATAAACAGCATCAAGTGTGTTTTTCTAAGTTAGGACATAGTGTTAGAATACATAAACCATTCACTTGCCTGAAGTATGCTTAGAGATATATGAAATCCTGGTTTGGTTTAGGTTGGCATGTCATAAATTGAAGTTTATAATAAACACAAGGAATGCATCCAACAAGACTCTCCATTAATATGGGGCTCAGTGCCCTTATTAAACTATGTTTATAGTTCAGACTTTGGCTTTTTAAAATTCTGTCCACAACTAGGAAATTTTAAGTCTATAATCAGAACACCATAGAATTTCATTTTCCTAGTGATGTCTTGAATCAAACATTTACAAAATTGTCCCCCTAAACAGCTTCTTCAGCCAAAGCCTAAATTTAAGGAGAATCAGGGAAACGGCTGACTTCCATGACTATAGCACAGACGGTAAGGCACATCCTCATCTATGGTCTAGTTCAACTCAGATATTTAAATCACACCATCCAAATAGAGTAGTAAAATAATGGAACATAACAAGACAAGAAAGGGGAAAAAATGCACCAAGATGACTATTGAACACAAAAAACAGAAAAAAAAAATCACTGCAAGAAAGGATGCCAAACCTTTAAAGCAGAATTACAACATGATTTGTTATATTCTTACTGTATACATAACCAAGAGGACTGCAGGAAGGCATGGAAACATACATCTGTATACACAGGCTCCCAAAAGCTAAAGGGCAGAGAAACCCAAACACCCATTACCTAATGAAAAGATAACATGTGATATATGCATATGATCTTATAAAGAACCAGTAAGGAATGGAGAGTAAAAGTGTGAGGACTCCACCAAGTTATTAACATTTTATTCTACTGTGAGAAGAAGGTAGTATCAATGTATTTATAGGTTAGAAAGAAGCTTTATAATGCATAAGTCATTCACCTGCCTGAAGTTTTCTCAGGGACATATGGAGAATGTAGTCTAGTTTTAAATGACATCTTATAAGACAGAAGATTAAAAATATCATTATAATTATTAAAGGAAAAAATTCTTATACCTGCTATGGCACAAATGAAGGCCACATGCTAAGTCTAATAAACCAGTCACAATAAGCTGCATAGCTTTGCTTATATAAAGACCCTAGAGTAGTCAAATTAATAAATTCAAAAAATAGAATGATGATTGTCAGGTGTGGCTGAAGAGAGAGAGCAAAAAACAGTTTCTCACTAGGTATAAGTTTATACTTTAGCAAAATTAATATGTACCATAAATGGGTAGTGATACTGGTACCCCAATAATGTGATTGTACATAATGACAGATCATGAGTTGTTTGAAATAATCTTAAAACTTAAAAACATTAAGTATGAAAGTTATCTATACTTTATTAATGTGAACTATTCAGGCTTATTTAAACACAAAAGTTGTATAGATTCCCCAATTACATCTCTAATTTTAGCATACTTTATGCAATCAATAAATATTTATTTTAGAGAATGAATGGGTTCCCATATGACCTTTCTGAGAGTTACAACATTTGCCTTCATTGCAACTTCAATTTAGGGGGAAAAATGTTGACAGTGTTCTATCCCCACTCATTCCCTACCATCAGCCCCTTCAGAGACTGCAATAGAACTTTATGGTTCTTTATTGTTGCTTTTCCATTTCAGGCAATTGCTCACAAATCAAGACAGACAAGTAAAGGCCATTGTGAGCTCAATGGTAACCTTAGCTTATTCTGCAACGATGCTGGTCACATCAATGCCTCTCAAATGAGCCATCCACAAATAGTGCAGTTCCTTAGGGTGTGTACATGGTAAGACCACCCGCTTAAGCTTGTAGAGACTTCCAGAAAGCAAGTTGCAATCTAGGAAGTAACAAAATAACAATCAGGTCTTTACAATAACAAGAAGAAGAAAAATTAAAGACTAGGCAGCATACATTTTAAGAATATTAAGGTTTGGGCCATGGGCTAGGAAATTTTCCAGACAGATAGAGCTTTTGCAAGCGAGAAGATTAAATCTCAGAGAAATAAAGGGAAATGTAAAATGAAGGTTGTTGGGGCTCAGAGATGACAGAGTTGGTAAAATGTCTTCCATGAAAGCATGAATCCTAAATTCAGTCCCAGCAACACATCTACACTGCTAGCTGTTGTGTGGTATGCTTATAATACTGGTGCTTGGGAGCTAGAAACTGCTAGGTCCCTGAGTCTCACTGGCCATCAGTCTAGACAAATTGGCAACCCCCATGGCTCACTGAGAGATTGTTTTGTGGGGGGAGACAAACCAAAAAAAAAAAAAAAAAAGCAACACTAAACACCAAACCAAACAAAAGGCGCACAGCTCCTGAGTCCTGAGCAGTCCTTTAACTGTTGTAGCCTACATGCTTATACATCCATGAACATCACTTACACACACACACACACACACACACACACACACACACACACACACACAAACTCTAAGGATGACTTCTTTGAGGACAGATACTATGAATGTCAACTTCCTTTTACAGAGTGAGCAAAATAAGTGAAAGTTTCAAAGTTGTGCATGGGAGCTTTGAACAGTGTTGAAGTGGAATAGATCTTCCATTTTGCTGGCTAAGTAATCACAATGAAAAGAACAACTGTGCCAAGTCTGTTCATATCCACAGGCCAGAACCCGAAGGCTCTGCCGAAGAAGCCCATGCAGAAAACTCTGTTCTGTGCTGGAGCACAGTCCAGTCTTTAAACAGGTTTTAATTGCCCTTAGAAATCAGCCCAATTGCACAATGATTCTATTTCAGCTTTCTCCACCACCCAAGTTTAGTCTGGCTCTTCTTTTCTTCTGTCTCCATACTCAACTCTGTACTTTTTTTTACAGATGTAACAATTTCTTCACCTTTACAGAACTCTATACAAGTCTCCCCATACAGAGGAAGCAGCAAGCAGTTTTACCCCCTAGCGAGGTGAAACTTTGATTTCTGATAGGCCGGTGGGAGAGGCCCCTGGAGCCAGAGAGAGATGAGCGATACATCTCTGTGTTCAAGGAGTTGGTTCACAGTAGCTCACAGGAAAGCATTCATTTTCTTCAGGGAAACTGCTACAAAGCCCACTTCTAGACCCTTCTTAAGTGTTCGAGCCAAGCCTCTCTTTTCCAGCAAGTCTCTCTGAGGACTGAAGGAACAAATTTAGGCCACGACAAGCAGAAAACTGACTTTGAAGTATTCCTCCCCGATGGCTCCTCCATGTCCTTATTTATCTGTTTTGAAGTGTAAAATAAAAGGAATCGGATGGCAGCGTGTCCATCACCTGAGAGCTTGGAGAAAGAGCACTCTTCACAGAGGAGACCCAGCTGTCCTGCAAGGTAGGGATCATGAGAAAGAACCTCTGAGCTCTCTCTCTCAGTCACAGGCTGTTTTCTGTCCACCTGTCTGTCAGTCCTCAGTGACAAGTTTGGCGTCTCAGATGCTTTTTAGGTAGAAGGAGAGCATGTTAACTTTCCAGAAATGCTTGTAATGAGCGTGGCAGAGATTTTAGAGGATTAATTAGAAAATACTATCCTCCTACATTGTAATATCACCAGGAGCTTAGGTTTGCATGAAGTTCCATACAGTTTTTAAGCGCATAGATGAGATAAATACAGATTGTAAATGGCTTTTAAATATAGATGCACCCACCCACACACACACATACAAAACACATTAATGTTATTTGTCTTAGTCAAACAAGGTAGTCAGTTTTCACTGGCATAGGGATTAATATAAGATTTTTAATATAGTTGTGTAATTTCAATGTCATGCAACATAAAACATTAGCTTTTTCTTTTATACTTCAACCTATCATGGAAGATTATATGTGTGTTTGTATGTGTGTGTGTGTGTGTGTGTGTGTGAGAGAGAGAGAGAGAGAGAGAGAGAGAGAGAGAGAGAGAGAGAGAGATTTAAGCATTATCCATAAAGATAGAGGACTTTTGTTCTGCCCTCATAAATTTGACTGCTCTGAGGTCTTTATATAAGCAAAGACATGCAGCTTTTGTCTTATTGTGACTGGTATATTTGACTTAGCACATGGCCCTCATTTGTGCCATAGCAGGTATAAGAATATTCTTCCTTTTATAATGATAATAATGTTTTTAATCTTCTGTCTTATAAAATGTCATCTAAAACTAGACTACATTCTCCATATGTCCCTGAGAAAACTTCAGGCAGGTGAATGACTTATGCATTATAAAGCTCCTTTCTAACCTATAAATACATTTATACTATTTATAAATACATTGATACTACCTTCTTCTCACAGTAGAATAAAATGTTAATAACTTGGTGGAGTCCTCACACTTTTACTCTCCATTCCTTACTGGTTCTTCATAAGTTCATATGCATATATCACATGTTATCTTTTCATTAGGCAATAGGTGTTTGAGTTTCTCTGCCCTTTAGCTGTTGGGAGCCTGTGTATACAGATGTATGTTTCCATCCCTTCCTGCAGTCCTCTTGGGTATGTATGCAGTAAGAATATAACAAATCATGTTGTAATTCTGCTTTAAAGGACTGACATCCTTTCTTGAAGTGTTTTTTTTTTCTGTTTTATGTGAATCAGTAGCCATCTTGGTTAAAAAAAAATGGCTACTTGGTATAAACAGCATTCCAGGTTTAGTGTTGGTTGTGTGCTAATTGATCGCTTGGACACATGTTATGGAGCAAAGTGTATTCACATCTTTGTTGATTTTTAAATCAAGTATGATTTTTGTTGTTGTTTCATTGCCAGCTGACACCTGTCTAGAACTTTTTATTTCCAGAACTGAAAAAACAGGAAATATGTGTTATTTTAAGCCACTAAGCCATTTAAATATTTTAAACACTAGTAAAATTAAATTAATGGGTCTGCTATTTATTAAACTTGTTCAAGATTATAAAAACAAATACAGTTACTTTTTGTAGAAGGCTTTGGGTTGGGCTCACTATTCCAATGATCTAAACCATGTGAAGAGGAGATGCATGTACTGAGCATTGTACTGTTAGTGGGAAGAAGTAAGAAATCAGGCTCTTCCTGAACAACAACAGCAACAACAACAACAACAACAACAGAAAATCTCCTATCTCCTCTGAATACTATCATTGAGTAACTGATTTAGCATTTTATTGTTTAACACTTTTGATATATTAAAACTATCCTTACTTTCTTTTTTAAAAGTAAAAAGAAAAACACAAACACTGAAAAATTATTTAAATGGTTTAACTTTCAAGTATTCATGGATACCATACTCCAGCTCAGCAGGGTACTGTGCTCCACATGTTAGCAATACATGGGTAGACAGCATCAGAGCCAAGGTACAGCTGAGGCTGTTCCCCTTTTCTTCAGAACAAAGACAGGTTTTATTTCTTTGGGAGCTACCTTTTGTAAAAACACAGCCCATGTCCTGTCTTTCTGACCACTTGTAGTGGAATTAGGTGACTATAAGTTACCAAAGCATAACCACAGACACTCAGCAACTTAAGTGGGGCTTTCTTTGAGGTAAATTATTAGTGGTGATAATTGAAGATTATAGTTTTAGAACAAAATAAGAACCAATAAAATTAGGGGAAATGCCCTCCCAGTAGACATGCAACTGGGGATGATCACAAATGCCTTTCAGCTCCGATTTTCTCCTGGTAATCTCATGGCGGCTAGCAAATGAAGCCAAATCAGAACAGACAGCAATGATTCCATACTGATGAGTGAAGGACCCACAGCAGAACCAATGTCTCCAGGAAAATCATTGAAAAGAGAGGAAATCTCAAGTTCATGGAGGATGCAAAATGGAATCCAAGACTCCAGGTTTTTTTAAATGACTTGTTTCTTCCAACTCACCTAATGTATAGTGGGAGAACCATCTAGCACACAGAAAATTGATCACAACTGGAGAATTCTAATATGTGCACACTTCCAGTCGTAAGATTCAGGGTCACCCAGAGGCATTATTCAAAGTCAGCATAGACCACTTAATTTTCTGCTTCAGTACCTCTCTGCTTCTGCGCCAAGCCCAGTCTAATGGCCACACACCACCTTCTCTTTCCTGCTGTCCCCTTCCATCGTGCTCTGAGAAGAGTTCTGGGACTAGGGTCTTCAGGTGCAACGCCTATGCCCCTGTGTGACATTCTAGTTTCACCAAGCACTAATAACTCAACTAGCATTTAAAAATCTTTATGGAAAAACTGTACAGTTGGTGCATATGCACTGAGCACTGACTTGGCAAATCGAAAACAGACATGGGCAGGGCAGTTATTGCCACCAATGATTTGTGGTGACTTTCATGACAGTTGATTCTAGTCTTTTGTCCCTTACTGGAAGTTTCCAAAATCCATTTTAAGTACTTTCTAAAAGCAAAATCTGAAGCAAACTGTGTAGTGACAGGTGAAAAATGTCAGTGGAAAAATGCTTTCAGGGCTGCAGCAAGCCAGTGAGTTTAATCCACTCGACAAAAGGCCACACAGATGTGTGAGCACTGCAGTTTGAGCCTCCAGGCTCGGGCCTTCCTGCCTCCCTGCTAATTGTATACCCTCCTGTAACTTGTTTTGCAATTGCCTTGTGACCACCGTCCTGTCTTTCCTCTTAGCTCCATTTCCAAGTTGGCAAATGTCATTTTTGTCCTTCTCCTCCTTTGCTTTTCCACTGAAGCACTTTGTGCTTTCACATTTGTGTCTGAGTTTAAACTACACACATAGGTATGCATAGAAACTGAACTGAAAACACAGCCAGATGTCAGCAGCCATCTCTCCTCTTCAGCTCACCCTGGCAGAGAAACTAAAAAACCTTGCAAATATTTAACAACTGGAAATGAAAAAGAAGGGGTGGCCATGTTTGTTAATAGCAATGTGCCCAAGTATCAAAAATCTTTCACTTATGCTGTAAATTCTGTAGGATCCATTTCAAGGACAATGTGCCACCTGACTGGGAAGCGGCTGTGTGTTCCTCAAATGCAAAGGCACATTTTAATTCTAAACTTTCCGGAGCTTTTCAGCCCGCTGAGCATTTTGTTAGCTTTTCAGCTGCAAACAAGTGACTCATTTCAATACACAAATCATGAAAGAACATGACTTTGAAGTAAGCCACTAATCCTATCATATATCTATCATTTTGTATCAAATAAATCTCAGCTAGAGACAAGCATTCAAGTACAGGTGTCAATTAATAAAGGATGAATTGAGATTTTGAGCTCCACTGTCAAGATTACATTAAAAAACGATGATACCAATAATATTAAATAAAGGCAGCTCAGGTTACTTAGATGTGTTTAAATGACAAATTCAAGATCATTCCTTAACCTGAAACTTATCTTATAACATAATAGTCTAGTATTTAAATGTATATTTGAGTCAAAACAATTATTTGTTATGATATGTCCATGTCTTAGTTATCTGAGTAACTAAGTAATAATTCTATCATTAACAGAATATCTAATATGCATTAAGTATTTCATTTAATTCTCATAGGAACTGGTGAGTTAGTCCTTGTCTTAGTTACTTTTCTGTTTCTATGCAGAGACACCATTACTAAGCAACTTGTAGAAAAAAAGAGTTTAGTGGTACTTATGGCTTCAGAAAATGAGGCCATAACCATCATGGCCAGGCAGCCATGCATGGAAGCAGGCAAGTACAATGCTGGAGCAGTAACTGAGAAATACATTCTTATCTGTAGGTAGAATGGAGGGGTGGGAACGGTACGGGATGTTGAAATTTCAAAGCCCACTGCCAGTGGCATGCCTCTCTCAATAAGACATCAATCCTACTCCTTCCTAAACAGTCCACCAGCTAGGGACCAAGCTTTTAAATACCTGAGCCTACATGAACCATTCTCATTAAAGCCACCCCTCTGATCTTCAGACAAATGTTATTTTTTTAGAGCCTACACAATATATCACCACATACCCCATTCCTATTTTGCAAACATTTAACTGGCTTAGAGGGTTAAAATGACCGAACTTCATCCATAAGTATGGTAGGTATCAAGATTTGGGTTCCTGTTTCATTGTGTGTGATCAAGAGCTGGTACTCTCTGCTATGAGAGGGTATGATATTGTTATGTGGTGAACTGTCACTCACCCATGCTAATGTCATTACTACCTGTAATTCATTTGAAGTTGGAGCTTTTATACAGCTAGCCAAGTTAAGTTTATTAGTGTGAGCCTAAAGCTAATATAATTAATGCTGCTCTAGATTGAGGAACTCAAAGAGAGTGCTGTTTAAAAAGTAAGAGCAGAGACTCACATAATGTCTCTATGAGCCATAGAACCCCAAAGACTGCAGGAAATCTCCAGGTTAAAAAAATATATGGAATCCATTCCTCTTACTCAATGCAGGAAGAGTCACTAGCACTTACAATACCGTGAAATAGACACCCAATGCCAGATATGTTTGTGCTGTCTAAACCATCCATTTGGTAGTATTTGTTTTGGTATCCATAAGAATCAAATGCATAAGTTGAAATATGCTATATTAATGTAAATGCATACAAATGTGTCACGTAATAATGTGTATATAACATGAAAATATTTACTATAAAATAAAGTGTAATGCAATGTATTCTTTCATTAATACGTTAGCTACAAACACGTTATTTTTTCAAGTAAACTTGTAAGACAGCTTTAGAATTTATTATGTCAATTCAGAAGTCACTGGGAAACATAGAATTGAGAAAATGGTGAATCAACACAAAAACATGAGAAAAAACCCTCAAAAACAGTAAAGATAAATTAGTAACAATATCTCTGATTGCTCCAATAGAGAAGCTACTCACTTATAAAATGCATAGCATTGCAAGCACAGAAGAGGTTGATTTCCTGGTCATGAATCAATACTGTATAGTTAGGTAAATGAAGTGAAGCTCTCTGTTCTCTCTATCTGTGGTTTCTGAAGTTTGATCAAGGGGTTACCCCAATCTAGTAGGCCAGCGATAATAATAGAATGAATGGATTCCCAAGAAAGGGTTGCTGAGTGGGACCTAGAAATCACACATCACTTCAAGCCATACTTTAGGTGTTAGGCCACATGTGATGTGTGCATGGGAGTGGAAAGGGAACAATGGTATCAGGGACAGGCAACTGCTTCTGGTACACAGGAGTGAATTCATGAATGTTAAAAAAATAATAACTGAATTCATTTCTTGTTCCTTCTTTCTGTCTCTATAAAACAGAATTGCACATCTTCCCTCATTTTTCATCATTGCTCTCTGAGGCCACACACTGGGCTTATGTTGATGATGTCATGTCTGAACCAACCAGCTCGTCCACATTTCTGGGGACAAGGCTTATTTATTTATTTGTTTATTTATTTATTCATCCTTCTCTCTTTCTCTTCCTTCCTTTATTTCTTCCTTCCATTCTAAGAATTTCTTTTACTTATTTATTTGTTTTTCAAGACAGGGTTTCTCTATGCAATCCTGGCTGTCCTGGAACTCACGATATAGATCAGGCTGGCCTTGAACTCAGAGAGATTGTTCTGCCTCCGCATCTTGAGTTTGGGATCAAAGCTGTGTACCACCACTGCCTGGTTCTAAGAATTTCTTGTATGTATCTTACATTTACATTATTCTCCTTTTCTTCCTTCTAGCTCTTCTTATACCCATATATATTCTTATTCTGTGAGATTCTCCCTCTCAGAAGTCATTAAAAATCTGTAGGTCTTCATCTAGGGTGGAACTTAGTAAGATTTCTAGATTCCATGTTGTCATTGTTAAGGTCTTATTTGACTACTATATTGTTGAGATATTTCTAGGAGAAAATTCCCTGTAAATACAGAAGATACAGTCTTGTGGCAGAACCTGGTCCTCTGGCTGTTACAACATTTCATTTCATTCTCCAATAATATTTCCTGAGACTCAGGTAGCAGCAGGATTGCACTGTAGAGATATCAACTGGGGCTGGGCACAGCACAATCAGTCATTCTGCATTTTGGCCAATTGTGGCTTTTCTGATAATATCCATCTACTGAAAAAAAAAAAGGAGTTATTTATCATGAGGGGTGAGAGCTACACTTATGTGAAGCTACATACAGCCCACTCTTTCTTGCCAACTAAACTATGACGCAATAATTTTCTTTTTCAATTCCAAGTCCATCATTAATCAAACAAAACAATACATTCTACTAAATATATCCACTGAACATCTTATGTTGGTAGTCTCCATGTATAGACATTTATTCTGAAGAGTTGCTTATAGTACTTATGTCTAATTCCACTTCATCTATTAACTGTCAGAATGACTGTTGTTTATTACTCCTTAACATTAATTCTCTTCAGAGCAAACATTAACTCATGTTCCTATAGCTACTGGTCCAGTCTTGGTTCACAGTCACCATTAGCACTGTTGATACTGTGACTATTCACTTCAATCTTGAAGCAATTTTTCACTCTCAGAATGATACTCTCCCATTCTTTCCCCTATCCTGGCTACTGGTCACTCCCTCAATGAAGTGCCATGCTTCATGACTTTCATCCATCTGTGTGTTTATATACCCTCAATTCATATTTCTAGTCCAAACCTCTCCTCTAGAATACAAATTCCTAACTTTCAATTGCATTCTTGACACTTGGGACTGGAAATCTAATAGGAACCTCAAACTTAACCAGTTCAAAACTGGATTCCTAATTGTCATGCACCTGCAAATGAACAAGCTAGTATTTCCCCTCCTATCATCTCCATCTTTACAATTGACCAATCCAAAACACAGAAACAAAACAAGTGGCTGTTATTCTTTTGGCCAAGATTTGCTGCCATCATCTTTTGCTGTACTAGAAAAGTAGCTTAAGTGTTATCCTTCATTCTAAGCTGGTCCACAGGCTGTTAGGAAAGGAGTAGCTAGAAAGCCAGATTTAGAAAAAAAAAGTTAAGGTAATGATGTCTAATGAATTCGTCTACTCTCATAGATTGGTCGCTACCCCAATTGTCATCATAGAAACTTCATCCAGAAACTGTTAGAAACAGATGCAGAGTATTCCATTGTGTAGATGTACCACAGTTTGTTAATCCATTCTTCAGTTGAGGGACATCTAGGTTGTTTCCAGGTTCTTGCTATTACAAATAATGCTGCTATGAACATAGTTGAGCTAATACCTTTGGAGTGTGAATGAGCCTCTTTAGGGTATATACCCAGAAGTGGTATTGCTGGGTCCTTGGGGAGATTGATTCT
>PVIH01015264.1:0-50353 GCA_004025045.1 Sigmodon hispidus
TGAAATCTTTTCAATGTATGTTTTTAGTTTTTTACTTGGTCTATGTGGCAGAAATATCCATTCTAATATAATATTTTCCCTTTGCATTATGACCCCTGTAGGGGAATATTCAGAAGGCAAAATAACCAGGATGCAGTCGAGGTCTGGGTCTATACGGTTAACATGTGCTTCTTGTAATCTCTTTTCCACCAATGCTAATGCTTTCTCGGCTTCGGCAGAGAAATCCCTGGGACTACTCAGATCCTTATTTCCATCTAAAGTTTTGAACAAATGAACCAGTTCATAGTTTTTAATACCAATAACCGGACGTATGTGGGTTATATCCCCCAATAGCTTCTGGAAATCATTAAGTGTTTTTAATCTGTCCCTCTTAAGTTGTACCTTCTGAGGTCTAATTGTTTGCAAGCCTATTTTATATCCCAAATAACTGATAGAATCCCCTCTTTGTATCTTTTCAGGGGCAATGTGAAGTCCCCCAATCAGGCAACACCTTCTTCAATTCCTCAAACAGTCTTTCTAAGGTGTTTACGTCTGGGTCCACTAACAATATATCATCCATATAATGGTAAATGATAGATTGTGGGAATTGTTTGCGTATCACTTCCAATGGCTGTCGGACAGAATATTGGCATAGGGTGGGGCTATTCAACATCCCTTGTGGAAGGACCCTCCATTGGTACCTTTTTACCAGGTATGAATTATTAAAATTAGGTATAGTGAAAGCAAACTTCTCCCTGTCTTGTTCCTGTAGAGGTATTGTAAAAAAACAGTCCTTCAGATCAATAACTACTATAGGCCATCCTTTAGGTAGCAAAGAAGGTAAAGGTATACCAGATTGTAGGGTGCCCATGGGCTGAATCACCTTATTAATTGCTCTTAAATCCGTCACCATTCTCCATTTCCCAGACTTCTTCTTGACCACAAATACAGGGGAATTCCATGGGCTGGTCGATTCTTCAATATGTTGAGCTTGTAACTGTTCCTGTACCAATTGTTCTAGGACTAGCAATTTCTCCTCTGTCAAAGGCCATTGTTGGACCCAAATAGGTTTATCCATCAACCATTTCAAAGGCAGGGCTGTTAGTGTCTTAGGGGTGCTTGCAGCTTTAAGACTGCATCTTTGTGCAGCCTGAATGACCGAAAGCTGTTTTACGTAGCCTCTTGAGGTATTACCTTCAAGGCCATGATTAGTTCTTTGGCTAGTACGTAGGCCTGGAGGAATCATAATTTGAGTGTTCCATTATCATAGGAGATCATGACCCCATAAGTTCACTGCTATGTTGGCCATGTATGGCTTCAATCTCCCTCTCTGTCCTTCTGGTCCTATGCATTCTAGCCATCTCACACTTTGTTTTACCTGAGACAATGTCCCAATACCTAAAAATTGAACGTCTACCTCCTTCAGAGGCCACCTGGGGTGCCAGGCCTGCTGAGTTATGATTGAAACATCAGCCCCGTGTCGACTAAGCCCTGTGTAAAAAATATTGTCTATTCTTATTGTCAACTTTGGTCTTTGTTCATTTATGGAGGTCTGCCAAAATACGCATTTTATTGGTTTGCTGGATACCATCAACTTCTCTTGTCAGGGCAATCTATTGTCTATAATTACATGATCTACTGTTTCAGGCTTAGGATTTGTTACTCATCCTGAGGACACTGCTCTTCCACTGTGACTGGATATGACTGAACCCTTTTTGGCTTGGAGGTCTGATTCTTGGGGGCTTCCCTGGGGAAGCCCCAAGTTACATTTCCCGATGGTAAGAGCTTTCCATCATTGTCTCTTATAGATCTACATTCATTCGTCCAATGTCTGCCTTTGTTACATCTCCTACATAGTCCAGGAGGTAGTGGCTTTCTGTTTAAGTCACTCCTGTGATTGGAAAAGTTCCCACATATGCTTTGTCTACAATTTCTCTTTATATGGCCTGGCTTACCACAATTGAAGCAAATAATGTCTTGATTTCTCATCTTAGCATTAGCAATGGCTTGACCTACCCAATTCTCTTCATTATGGTGTAGATATTTAGCATTAAGTGCATATTGAATCCATTTGTCTAAGGGTGCACCCCTGATCTTTAATGGCATGATCAATTTTTTACATGTCATATTAGCATTAT
The DNA here is from genome assembly GCA_004025045.1 of Sigmodon hispidus. NCBI lineage: Eukaryota > Metazoa > Chordata > Mammalia > Rodentia > Cricetidae > Sigmodon > Sigmodon hispidus. The sequence goes on from PVIH01015264.1 coordinate 2,118, forward strand.
CGAAGGCCAAAGAGAGTGTCAATTGTTTTCTAACTTCTTAATCCGACACTGCTCTATTTATAGCCTGAGTCAACCTCTGTAAAAAGTCTGTATAAGGCTCCATTGGACCTTGTTTAATCTGGGTATATGACTCAATTCTCTGTCCTGGGTCCAAAACCTTTTCCCAAGCATTTAAGGCGGCAGTACGACACAGCAACAGAGCATGGTCATCATAAGTAGCCTGAACTGATAAATTAGCAAACTGGCCAGAAGGATTTGGTCCTTGGAGATGGTAACATTTCCAGTTTGATCTCGAGATTCCAAGGCTTTAGCCTCTTCTCTAAACCAATTCCTCCACTGGAAGTTTTGGCCATCGTTCAACACTGCATTCGCCAAATTCTTCCAGTCATCAGGAATTACTCAATTCTGTGCTGACCATGAGTTCAAGGATTGCCTCACAAAAGATGATTGTACACCATAGTTCACTATGGTTTCCTTTATTAATTTTAAATCCTTCATGTGTATAGGTTCATAATTGTATCCCACATTGTCAGAAGCCCTTCGACCTGGTTGTGGTTTTTTGGCCTCTGCCACAACTGGGAATAGAGTTGGAGGAATGGGGGGTAGTTCCCTCATGGTAACCACTCTAGGTAAAGAACCTTCCCTGCAGTAGCACGGTTTAACTCTGGGTTATCTTGAGCAGGTGTTGCCTCAAGATACTTTTCTAAAATCTCCAAGCAAGCCTCATGATCTTGTAACCTAGTGGTAATGGTCTTTTCCAGTGTTTTAAAGTCTTCTATAAATGATCTCACCAACAATTTCATAGAGTGGAAAATCCTCGCTGTCTCCACATCTATCCATTCTACTATCTTCTGTTCAAATTTCCTAGAGTTTCCATCCATTATCCTAAAATTTTCATCCATTTTTTTATATTTTCATCTAATTTCCTAAAATTTTCATCAATATGAGCTCTAAATTCTTCTGTGATCAAAGTAGACCTCTCTTCTATGGAAACAATGAGTTTCTGGAGTATCTTAATACGTTCATCCATGCCAGACATCTTAGCCTCATACTCTCTATGTTGAGATGCCTTAAAATAGGTAAGTATGAAGTATATTATCACACAAAAAAGCAAAAGGACTCCTAGGTGGAGATAACCTCCAAATGTGTAATCCTGGAAATAATCCTCTATCACCATTGTGACAAAGTGAGAATAATTCTGAACATTTATCTGGTAAGACATTGTAGAAAGGAAAAAAAATATGTAGAAAAGAAAAGGAAGAAAAGAATATACTCAGATGTAATGAGAACTTACGGCCAGCAGATGTCGCTGTCGTGATCAGCAGCGGCAGCAATGGTGCGGGAAACGAGGTGGTGATTCAGCTGGGAGGGTCTTTCTTAGATCTTTCAACAAATCCTACCAGGTGTGCGCCACTAGAACTAGTCAATCCATCTTTCAGGAGTTCTGCCACGCGCAAATTCTTTCCTGGTTGTGTACAGGAGGCTCGTGCACAGCTGGTAACCAAAGTCCTTCAGACTGACTCCGTGGGTGGGTGAGGAACCCGGCGGGTTTGTAGAATTAGCCCTGCGTTCAGGCGCCAATTATCATGGTAAAAACCTGCCGTGAGATATGTTTTAAATGGGGTTTATTTTGTGAAAATCACTTACAAAACAGAGACGCTTTTAAGAGAAAATGAAAGGATAAGGTTGCAGCGCACCAGAGCGTTTCTAAGGAAAACTCCTCATCCCCACACCGTACGTCCGAACTCCCGCGCAGCTGGCCAGAACTGCGCACCCGTTCGGGAACTCTCGCGAGAGAATGCCGGCTTCCTGTTCTGGTCCTCTCCCTCGAAGGTCTATTTCCGGAATCCTTTCCAGTTAACCACACACCGCTTGTCTCCAGTCCTCTGACGCGATCGTTCACATATATAGTTCCTGATTTCCCGCTACACACGACAGCCTGAGGTATGTGGGAGCTGCAGTCACTACTGCAGAAGGGGTAGTATGGGCAGACTCAATGCCACCTGGGACATCTGCCCAGCAGGTGGAGCTGATACCCATCCCTGAAGCTCCATGGTTACTCAAGAAGCTGACCTAGTCCATTGCTCAGGGCATAAGAGAGGGGATGGACCTGTCCTCAGGGTCAACTGGCAGGTGAAACCATCTGGCAGGTGAAACCATTCGACAGGTGGCACTCCAGACTGATGGAGTTTTTTCACGTGTACTATTGGACCATAGGGCATCTGAGTATGCTAAGGAAGATCTTTCGGGGATCAAAACCCTCCCTATGACCCAGTGCACAGATGGGTGGTGGAGAGCTACAGACAGTAAAATCATCTTGCTTGAGCATCTAGGAAAAAAACTGCTTACCAAGATCTGCCAATTCCCTCATGTGGGAACATGGAGAATGAAGGACTTCCTTATAAACATTGTCACCAACTGCAAAGCTTGTCAGCTCACCAGTGCTGTTGTTAACCCTGGAAACCCTGGATATCTACTCAGGGAGAAGAAATCTGGAGCCTACTGGGAATTGGGGTTTATTGAGATAAAACCTGGCAAGTAGGGTTACAGGTATCTGTTAATTTTGTTAGATACTTTTTCAGGATAGACAGAAGCTTTTCCTACCAAACATGAAACAGCACAGGTGGTGGCAAAGAACTTACTTGAAGAGATGCTGTACAGGTATGGATTTCCAGCCATGATAGGTCAGACAATGGACCACTTTTTGTTTCTCAGGTAAGTCAAGAGTTTGGCCACCTTTCTGAGGAATAATGGAAAATTATATTGTGTATACAGACCCCACAGTTCAGGACAGGTAGACAGGATAAGCTGTACTCTAAAATGGGACCTAATTAAATTGACCTTGGAAGCTGGCTCAGACTGGGTGGCTCCCTTTGCCTTATATGGGACAAGGAATCCCCCTTATCAGATAAAGCTAACCCCATTTGAATTTATGGTTGGCAGCCCTTGCCCCACCATCCCTAACCTCCAGGTGTATTTGGTGGCAGAAGTAGATGACCAAGATCTTCTCAATGCTACACAAGGAGCCTTGTGGACACACCAGGAAGTGTGGCTCAAGCTCAGGACCCTCTATGAATCTGGTGTTGACCCCTGACAGGTTTCAACTAGGGGAATAGTTTCACCTTAAGGGATATCACCTAGGGTCCTTGGAACCTGTCCCCATACACTCAAGGAAGATTTCCAGAGTGGAGGATGGGAAGATCCAACAACCACCTCAAAGTTGTAGTGTGGATCCTACTGATGATTTTCCCTGCTGAGACTGAGGCCTCCAGAAGTACATGGACTCACTGGACTCGAACCTGGATGGAACTAGAAACAGGAGAGTTCCATGATTAGAACTTCCAGAAACCAATCAGAGTGGGAAATGTAAGGACATGGATTTATTTGCAGGTTGATACCTGGGGGCAGAGCCCAGGTTTGCGAGTGAATGCTGCAGCCAATGAATTCAAAAGTTGATTTGCACCAATTGCTGCTGTACCTGAATGTCAAGTTGTGCTGCATCTTGCTTAGGTATATTTTGTTTTAAAGACCCTACTCATCAGGGCTTGGAGTCCTTAGCCTTTCCACTGTGCTGGAAGTAGGTAGGCTATGGACCCACGTTCATGGGAAATTATATGTAACCTATTTGTAACAATAAAATCCTTACTCTTTACAGCGTGTTCATCTTCCCTTTGGCAAGTGTGGAAATTCTTATATGCAGGCATAACAATACAAAAAAATCATGTGTGTGAGTGTATGTGTGTGTGTGTGTGTATGAAATGTAAGGAGAGGAATAACAAATGCGACCTCTATCTCTGTGTATGTGTCTCTGTTTCTGTCTCTTTGTCTCTGTGTTGGGGAACTGTGGGAAATGTATCTGTTTGTACATTAAAAATAGAAAAATATTAAATGTTAAAATTTAAAAAACTGAAATAAAGGTACTTGAAAATTTTATATCCTAGAATTACAACTTTTCTGAAACTCTGAAATTGTTCAAAATAAGAAAAATTTACAAATATATTGTTTGAAATGTTGTGGCAAATATAATTTTTGTCAATAAAATCTTTATATGTGGCCAGCCATTAAGAGCACTGGTTATTCTTAAAGAGGAGCTGAGTTAGATTCCCAGCTCATGGTAGCTCACAACCTTCTGTGACACTGAATCAGATACTTTCTTCAAGCCTCCATGGACATTAGGCACACATATGATGCATAGACATGTATACAGGCAAAACACCTATACACATAAAATAAAAATAATAACTATATTTAAACTATTATGTATATCAAGCTTAGAATTTAAATTTTCAATGAACAATGGGACTGAACCTTATGAGTATGATAAACTAATAACTTTGCTTCAACTTTTTTTTAAAATTTTTTAGAAATTATTTATTTATTAATTTATGTGAATTGGTGTTTTGCCTGCATGTATAACTGTGTAAGGGTGTCAGATATTGGTATCACAGACAGTTGTTAGCTGCCATGTGGATGCTGGGAATCAAACTCAGGTCCTCTGGAAGAGCAGTAAGTGCTCTTAACCACTGAGCCATCTCTCTTAACTTTTATTTTGTGTGCACTGGTGTGAGTGTGTCAGATTCCCTGAAACTAGAGTTATAAACAGTTGTGAGGTACCTTGTTGGTGTTGTGAATTGAACCGATGTCCTCTGGAAGAGCAACCAGTGTTCTTAACTGCTGGGCCATCCCTCCATCCCTTTCCTTCAACATTTAATTCACAAGGAGAAACTTATTTGTGTAGAAAAAAAATGGAATATTTTTCTTCTAGCCCTCTACCAATATCAATGAAATTGTAGTAAATATACTCAAACAACCATATTTACAAGCTACAAAGAAGAAAAGATAATATTGGTCAGTCACATAAATGTGGAATTTCAATAGCACTAAAAAATCATAACTTCTGATAGACAAATTAGAATATACAAGGTACTAATGGAGATTGAGAAAAAGGGGAACCAGTGTTTCTTTATGTGACACCCTAGAGAAATCGTTAAACCAGACATTGAGTGTCAGGAGAGATGGGACTTAGTCACAGAACACAGTGTAAGCTGTAGGGTATTTATCCTTCCAGCTAACTACACTATACCATCTCCAATAATGCACAAAAAAGAGGTATCTAATGTTATCTATTCAACAATAGAGGACAAACACAAGAGGATGCAGAACCACAGTCTCTTGCTCAGGTTCAGCAACTTTATGGAATCCACAGTTAAGATCTGCAAGTTCCCTGTTATGAGCAGGAAGTAAATCTTTATTTGTGCAATAACAAGACCAGGTTTTATTTTGTAAGTACTCCAAATCATTTAAAGACACAGTCCACATTTATATATGCAAATGCAATTATCATAAAAACTAAAAATTATGATGTAATTATCAGACATCTATAAAGCAGGTGATATTAAGAAAACTGATTAAATTTTGTCTTGGGTGGGAGGAGGAAGGGAATTTGTACAAGGGTATACATGGATAAAAATATGACTTTATTCATAATAAAAAAAAGGAAAGAAAGATATCCAGACTAGTAGAATAAACTCACAGTTCAGACCACAAATAAAGAGAGGGAGGTGGGAATGAAAGAGAGCAGCCCTATCAGAGAGGGAAAAACATCCCAAGGAAGGGAGAGGAGACATCTGCAGGGAGTGTAGGAAATGGGCTTAAGAATAAAGAAGTGAGTTGGTTTAAGACTTGGCAGGTGACATGACTTATGTCATGATAGAAAATGGGTAGATCTGATGACTAGTCTCTGTGTGCCCAGCTAACTACCTTGTACCAATGCATGACAAGGGGAGAATGAGCTGTACCTTTCATGAAAGTGAACTAAAAAGGTCGGAGATAGAAACGAGACAGGCTGGGCCCTAACGCTTCCTGGATACTGGGCAAACTGCTAAAATCTGCTAAAAGTCACTGTCAGTGTTACTGTTGAGCTCTTGGGCCATTATCATTTGAAACAATTTTTTTTTTGATGTTCATTTTATACAAATAAGCCAAGACCTTGGGTCATGGAATACTTTGACCTCTGCAGCACCTACAGAGGCCTACTGATTTAGTTCTAAGTGACAGGTAAACTCGAATACCTGATGCCTAAATTAAAACTCTTAACACTAGAAGGTGCCATCTGGTCAGCCGGCCTGCCTGCCTGCCTCTTGCAGCGATTCCTCTCCTGTGGAATACCCTATGAACCAAAGCTTCCAATGACCAGCCCTTGAAGAGCTTTTCCTTGCCTGCCCATCATGTGTAGCTGAGTGATGTAAAATGGCCTCCACCCACTGACTAATGACAGAAATCACTGTGTTTCTAGGCTCAAAAGAAGATTTTAGCAAAAGCTGTTTCAGAATTGATTTTGGACCATAGCTATTGTATCAAAATATATTAATAAAAGTAGGTACTCTATCATCTTTCCCAGCCAAAAAATATTTGTCTTCCCTCATCATAAAACCATCTATGCTAAACTTAATAGAAAAGAAAGTAGGAAATACCATCCAACACATTGGCACAGGTGACCACTTCCTAAATATAACATCAGTAGCACAGACACTAAGAACAACAATCAATAAGTGGGACCTCCTGAAATTAAGAAGCTCCTGTAAGGCAAAGGACACAGTCATTAAAACAAAATGACATCCTACAGAATGGGAAAAGATTTTCACCAACCCTACAAGTGACACAGGACTGATCTCTAAAATATATAGAGAACTCAAGAAACTAGAGCCCAGAACCCTGAATAACCCAATTAAAAATGGGGTTCAGAACTAAAAAGAGAATTCTCAGCAGAAGAATTACAAAAGGCTGAGAGGGTTTAAAAAATGCTCAACATCTTTAGCCATCAGAGAAATGCAAATCAACAAATTTGAGATACCACTGCACACCTGTCAGATTGGCTAAGATCAAAAACACAGATGACAGGCCTATGCTGGAGAAGATGAAGAGCAAGGGGAACACTTCTCCATTGTTGGTGGGAATGTACGCTTGTTCAGCCACTCTGGAATGCAGTATGGAGGTTTCTCAGAAAACTGAGAATCACTCTCTCCAAGGATCTAGCAATACCACTATTGGGCATATAAAGATGAACATTCACACCCCAAAAGCATTAGCTCAGCTATGTTCATAGCAGCATTATTCATAATAGCAAGAACCTGGAAACAACCTAGATGTCACTCAATGGAGGAATGTATTAACAAAACTGTGGTACATCTACACAATGGAGTACTACTCAGCAGTAAGAAAAAATGATATCCTAAAATTTGCAGGCAAATGGATGGATTTGGAGAATATACTCCTGAGCAAGGTATCACAAACCCAGAAGGATAAGCAGGGGATGTACTTACTCATTAGTGGACTTTAAGCAAAAACAGTCTTTTTTCATTGAAAGATTATGGGTGAATAAAGTGATTTCAAACACATACATACATACATACATACATACATACATACATACATACATACATACACACACTCACACAAAATCACGCACCGCAACCTGTCAGTGGCGTTGCTGGCAAAAAACAAAACAAAACAAAACAAAAAACAAACAAACAAACTAAAAAAAACGCCCATCAAAGGTGCTAGTGTAAATCCTCCAGGGGCAGGTCCATGGACAATTTGTAATGCTGGGAAAAAAAATGCCAGGAGTGTTTGCCAACGAAAAGGAACAAATCCTCTGTGAAACTAGTTTATGTTTATGCTGACCGAGGGGGAAACTCACCAATCAACGCCGGTGGTGTGCAAGTATGGTCTGCAACCAGGCAGGTGGAAGGTGGTTCCTGATGGAGGATCGAACAGGAGTCCCCAGCGCCTATGCACGGTTAGGGCTTGGGGCCCTCCGCCAAGTTGCCAGCACCAATGTTAGTTTTTTGCACGTGGCGCGTGAATGGAATCTTAACCCCAGGAATGCCACACTAGAGTTTATTAGAGCAGCAGGCAGAGGTATGGGCAGAAGGGAGCAGAGAAAGAGAGAGAGGGAGGGGACTTATGTGAGCACTTTCTTTAAAAGAGTGGGTGGGCCCATGTTTGCATAGCCATACCCAGGGGCATAGTTGCAACTCTGTTACATTCCAGGTGAATGCAAGCCTTGGAAATGCTTAAAGTGATGATTTCAATAATGGCAAGAATGATTCATATGGTTTCCATAAATCTTAACATCACACAGTACAAATCTTTAACTATACAAGAAGTTACTAACATTTTCTTTCAAATAACAATAATAAATCTATTTCAATAGTGGATATTTAGGCCTGTAATTTAGAGTCAGTTTTTAGTTCAGTAGGTGAAAGATTTTTCTGTACAAGTTTGTCCTCTGATGGCCACAATCTCTGACACACACTCAGACACACATCATACATACACAGACACACAATGATAATGCATATGTCAATTTCCATTTTAAGGCATAATTTCTCTCCCTTTTGTGTTTCTGCAACATTATTTCAATAGTGTCTTATACTTTTCATAAATGTTTTTAATGTGTCTTGGGCTAAATTGTAAACCGTAGATATATACAGAACAGTTTTTCTAATTTTATTGCATTTTACCGAGTATGGTTTTTCACACTGTGTGCACCAAGTGGAAATTTGAAAGTCTCACCACTAGATGGAGGTAAAGATTGAAAGATGGATGAATCCACAGTCAGTCTTCCAACAGAAGGAATCAGCCACTTTGAAATAAATTATAAATATGTCCATCCGAAACCAATATAAATAGTGCATTGCTTTTGTATATTGATAGAAAATAACTAAAAAATATGTACCATCCTATTGTCAGTGTTCAAAAGTAGATTAGCAGAAAAAAAATGGAAATGTTAATGCCAAGGGGCTAAAGTGTAAAATCTAACGATCTGCCTGCTCACTTGACATTTCTGTTTTCATAAACTCCATAAAAGATTTCTAAGCTCTTCACTGTGAGGGAATTATACCTAAAACATCACAGCTCTATGATGGTCTTTCTGTCAGCTCAAGATTGATGATAACCAAAAGTAATAGAATTTATTTTGTATCATAGGCTTTTTCTTTCTGGCACTTTCCTCTATTTTTCTGTAACACATGAATAAAATAAACAATATTATGATGTTATGTAGTGAATATAATAGAACATCTGTAATTAAATTCATCTAGTATATTTTGAAAATTTTGAATAATGCCTCAGTTGCTAACTTTTTTGTCATTTTTTTATTCTAGGAAGGTTAATGTTGCTCTCAAATGTATGTGATAATTAATTTAGGGAACTTCAGTCAGTATGTCAGCACTCCAGGTAGCTCCACATACTTTGACCAGAAATTCTTCAGGATCCCATAGCACTTGAATGAACATGTTTCCTGACAGGAAAGAATTGTAGAACTGTGACAGCTCAGCAGATAGCTCTGATCTTGATTTTAATGTCTTGTCCTCCTACATAAACAACTGGTAATTTACATATTACTTAAAACTGTATTGTTTTCATTATGTATAAGAGTGTTTTGTCTGCTGTCATGCCCACCTTGACCAGCAAGGAAGATGAAACACCAGGCTCTTCTTTCAGCGGTTTATTCAGGAACCTTGATTTCTGACTTCTGATGATGACGCCAGGAAAACCCCGCTCATGGCCTAAATAGCCTCTGGGCAGCCAACCCTAGTGTGCCACGTGGGCACCACCGATAGGTCCAGGTACATGGAAGCAAGCCAGATTCTTAGCCTAGCTAATTATGGAGTTGTTTATCACTGAGGGCACTCACCATCGGGAAGGCGGAGGGTGGAAGCCAGCGCCATCTTTAAGGCGCAGCTGCACCCAGCTCTGTACAGTCTGTGTGTAGTTATGTGAAACCTGTGCATGTAGTTCATGTGGAGACCAGAAAGGGTGTCAGAATCAGTGGAAATGTATGCTTCCATGTGGGCACTGAAAACCAAACCCTTGTCTTCTTCAAGAGCAATAAGTGTTCTCAAGTTCAGAGCCATCTCTCCAACCCTCTACTTAAAATAAGTAATGTTTTTAACTTTCTGTGGCATCCAATGCTGTGCATACAGACAAAGCTAGACACCATTTCTAATTTTACATCTTTTTTAATTTAAAAAATTCTTGAATGTTTGCATGAAAACAGAAAGAATTAGTAAAGAGATATAAGGTACAAGTGGTCAGTAATGGTCTGGGAAATGCTATCTTCCACTAAATCCATCAAATCACAATAGAGAAAGAAGAAACAATGAACAGTTTGACTCCATCTGGAACCAACTATAACTCAAGCAGCTGGGTATGGCTCTAAAGGCTTTTCTGGATTGGATCATTTGGTGGACATTCCCAGCCTAATCTTAGCCGTAGCTGCTGGTTGCAGCCTACATAAAAGGACATGAAAAAAGGAAGCCTTTTCTTTGTGCCTTCTTGGCCTCACTCTTCCTAGCAAGTTTATCTACCCTGTTGCTGAGGCATTACTTTGCTTCACTGGTGGTAGGACCTACTTCTTCAGGATGCCAATGTAGACAAGCTGCCAGTAATTTTCTAGAATTCTCTCTGAGATTTTAGCACCAGGATGGGACTGCCAGATCTTTGGCCTCTCTTCAGGAGACAGCCATTGTTGAGCTACTTAGACCATAGCCTACAAGTCACTATAATAAATTCCTTTAGTGTGTGTGTGTGCGTGTGCGTGTGCATGTGTGTGTGTGTGTGTGTGTGTGTGTGTGTATGTATGTGTGTGTGGCGGTCCTCCTGCCTAATATAGTCAGCTACCATTATTATACATCTCAGCACACCTGCCTAGAGATAGTACTGCCTACAATGAGCTGGGACCTCCAACATTAATTCAGAGTTATGGTCATAAGCTGACCCTATCTGGCTAATTCTTCAGCTGTGGTTTCTTCTTCTAAGGCGATTTCAGTTAGTATCAATTTGACACAAACTAACCAGAACATATGCCAAATTATGCTTTATCGTTTCAAACTTTTCTGTGACTTCGGTTTATTATCCCAGTAGAGATCAGGCAGTAGTTTCCTCCAGCCCTTCCTGTTTTTCTCCCTCTCTCTCTTCTCCCCCTGCCTTTGCCTTTCTGTCCTTGTCCTGTGCCTCTTCTTCCCTTGCTCCACGCTCCATCTTTCATGCTCTTTTTTCTTTACTTTCTTTTGAACATAAGTTTTTCTATAAATGTGTAGATAAGTTTTGTGTACATTTCTTGATAGTTTCTTTGATTTTATTAGTTTTGGAAAGACCAAAATTGGGCTCAAAATTCAGACATCCAAAAGAGCCATATGTAGATGTTAAACATAGCACATCCATGGCAGAATGGTATTTAAAAAGACAAGAACTGAAACATTTGAAATCAATTAGTTGGTTTGTATGCTGCCAACACAGATGTTCAAATGATCACAGTTTCCACAAAAATGCTACCATACTCATCATTTCCAGATTGAGAAAAGAACCTAAAATTATATTTCCATTGCATTGCCCCAAACACTCTTTTTCCAGAAGGATAGTTTGGTTAATGACTCAGCCTGGGGCAATGCCTGAGTTTATAAAGACTTCTCTTTGGGGCTTCAAATACTTGTAATTCTTTTCTGTCTCTGTGTATGTGTTGATTATTTTATCCAATCACACAACTTAGTCAATCTGGAATCATTGATAATTGCAGAAAAGCTACATGTTTATACCAAAATCTATGAGATTCATATGGAATTTTTGTCACACAAATAAGAAACAGATGTTATACTTGACATAATAAGAAAAGCTGATATGTAGGTGACAAAGGCTAGAGAAAAAGAACCCACATGTTTATTCCAGTTGCTAAAGTGGTTTTATGCTGTACAGGGGGCACTTGCATGCTAGTCATTCAAAACCTCTACTTAATCTCCTCTGTCTTCTCCAGGTGGACACCTATGTATCTCAGGCCCTACAAATTCCTCTGTTCATTCACATTGTTGGTCTTTCATTATCTTACTTAAGGGTTTCTATCACTCTGAAGAAGCACTATGACCATAGAAACTCTGATAAGGGCTTAATTTTTAGGCTTACAATTTCAGAGGTTTAGTTCATTATCACCATGGTGAAAGTCGTGAGTGAATTCTATTTGGTATCATAATAAAACCCAGAACCAGGTACTGGGGGGAAAGCTGAAATAACAGGGATAGAGAAACAAACCACGGCCACTTCTTAACCAGCCAACTCCCCAGGCCTGTCTCCAGGAATCTTCCAACTCCACACCTCTCTGTCCTCAGCTGAAAGGAAAGTGGCAGGCTGGCGAAGGTGAATTTCTCCCTTCTCTTTCTCTGTCCAACTATCTCGCTTCTGGTTCAACATTCCTAGTTCTAGGATTAAACATCTTCTATTCCCTTCCTAGTACCATATCTAGTTAGAGCTCTGGATTCAATATCTTTGATAATATCAGTAATTCTTGCTCTGTAGACACATTTAAGCATTTTACCACTTTTTCTTTCTATCATATTTAATACTTCCAACTCCTTCTGTTGTTTTTCATGTTCTTCTTGTTACTACAATGTCTTTATTTGTATTTCATATTCTCAGGAAAAGAGATCTGGTGGGTAATCATTACACTGCTATAAAAACTAGCATGATTGGATTTGACAATCTGCAGCAGAAGTAAGAACACAGATCATATAACCCAGAGCATTTTACTAAACATAAAAATTGACATCACATTTGTCTTTCTAGCAATAGATAAAGGTGTGAGAATTTTATAAGCTGTGTCAGGCATTATCATATTAAAGGATAATCTATTCCTTAAGAAGGCAACATTCCCCTGGGCAGTAGCAACTATATATTCTAATATTTACTGAGGGATCTGTAGATTCTGGATGCTGATATTCTCACTTATATATTTTTTATTTACAATCACCTTGGTCCTCATATCACACCAAAACATGGACAGTGAGAGATTGGGTCAGGGCCTCATCAGTCAAAGCATAGAGGCTACAGTATGAATCAAGCATCCAGACTTACCAGAGAACAGAAGACATTCATTCACCTTACAGCCAGGTTTTAGATCCAAAAAGTAGACAGGATGATAAATGCAAGAAGGCACATCTTTTTCATGCTAAGACCAATGAAAAGATTTGTAAAGGAGGTCCCTTTGGCTACTGAGCTAACAATTCACATCTGCAGTGTTGCACATAAAAAAGAACATTTTCCATTTGACTAGTTGCATTGCAGTATCCCTGAACTATTCCTAGTCTTGTTTTTCTGTCCCAGGCTGTAGTAGGTATATAGCAAAGAATAAAATTTATTTCTTGGACAATTCACCATTTTCAAGTTAATACAGTTTGGAGGCAAGTTTAATTATTCCAGGGTCTCTGCTATCTACAACAACAAAGTGGGTATACTGGTTGACCTATTATTACAGATTATTTGATTATTTAAAAATATAGATTTTTGTTATTCCCTTTTCTCTTACTTGGTTTGATATAAGGTGTTCTTTTCACTTTCTTCTCAAGTGTCAGTTACTTTAGCACCATTATATGTAACCTTTACAGAATTCTAAAACAAGAGCTACTGTAACGTATAGAAAAAAGTTTTACCTATGAGCTGTCATGATTTTAAATAAGAATGTTTCACCTTTCCTCGACCCCATAGACTTACATATTTGAAGGCTTGTTCTCTAGTTATTGGAATTGTCATGGGAAGGGTCAGGAGATGTAGTCTTGTTGGAGGAGATTTGACCTTGTTGGAAGAGATGTGTCATTGGGAGTGCTTTGAAGTTTTAAAAGCCCACTCCAGACCCAGTCTCAGTCCTGCTTATGGATCAGATGCAAGTTCTTAGTTCCTGATTTAGCATCAAACCTGCCTGTCAGCTCCTACCATGATGGCCTTGGACTTCTCCTCTGAAACCCTAAGCAAACCACCATCTAGATTCTTTCTTTTATAAGTTGCCTTAGTCATGGTGTCTCTTCACAGCAATACAACACTAAGACTAATAAGTAGTGGAGATTTAACTGGAGGACAGTGTGAGTGCCACTGTTGTGTGTCTTTTCCTCGAAAAATGTGAACAAATGTCTATTTATATCAGATAAGATATTGATGACCCACCAAAGAAGGACTACTCCTAAGTCTATCTTAGTCAATCAGTAAATTTGCTAGGGTCATTTAAAGTGGGCAGAGTTACTCAAGGGGGCATATTATGAGGACCCCTCCACACTGTGGGTGGCTGTTCTCCAAAGCTATATCCCTGGAGCTTCCTGATCAGAAAACTTAACTGTCAAGACTGGATCTCCTGCTCAACTATTTTTCACCATTTTCCTAACCTTGAGGAGGGGCCTTGTGATTCTTGTAAATCTGAAGCACTTCCTGAACTTACTAGTTTGGCTTACTCGCTGATGTTGTCTGTTTCGTCTACTGTCTGAGTATTATGCACTTCCCTCCTTTCTTCAAAACAGACTTTTTTCAATTTGAAAAAAAAAATTGTTCAATGCCCTACCCCCCTCCCCATAATACTAAACTCTTAACAAGTGTTTAGAGTCTCCTCTCCTTCTTCATGGACGGTTATAGAGAAATACATGATGATTAGTCTTTTTTCACGTATCTCTACACTATGCAGTGCTTTGTCTATACATCAAACATAAAATCCAAGTTCTGATACTGACCCTAGTACCAAGGTATCTACCAACATGAGTTATAAGTGAGAATATAAAGCTAATTGTTTTTCTCCTTCTAATTCTATAATGAATATTCTAGTTTTGGTGGTGGATAAGTGCATCTAATATAGTTAGTACTGAAAGAGTAAGCTTTGATATAAAGTTTCACAGCTTCCATTTCAAATAGGAGTTCTAACTATAAATAAATTCATTAAGTTCTATAGACTTTAGGTCTGGTTTTATTTATTTGCAAGTATTTTCTAGTAATGTCTATGTATTCTTTACCTTTCTTTTTATTTATACATTGTGTCTCTCATATCATGTGTCTTGATACCATTCATTTTCCTGTTCCTTTGTATCTGTTCTATGCCCTTACAACCTACCCCTGCCAACAAATAAATAAATAAATAAATACAATCAATATCATCATGGAAGCTGTAGTGTGACACCATGAATCATTCAGTAAACACTTTTATTCATTCAACTTTACTTACAAATGTTCATTGCAAAGAGTCCTTGGTCTGGCTCAAGGCCTCTGGTTTCTGCTACGTTATCAATGTTGGGCCATCACTGAAACTTTTTTAAATATCTTGTTGTTGCTCTGTGTAGCAGAGATCCTGCAGCTTTGGGTCTGAAGGATTGGTTGTTGAGGGTGGGCCAATTTATAACACTGATTCTCAGCCTGAATAGGACTGGTCTGCCTGTCAGCTCTTCTCTATTCCTATTCTAATGGTGAGCTTTCCAGCATTGCTTTGGATAGATCACTCCTTACAGCATTGACAAAGGGGTGGGGCCAGTTTTTATGCTTATATGCCTTCTGAGGTGGCTTTCCCACACCATCAGGCCAGCTCTTCAACAGTGCCTATGAGAGGCAAGTGCTGTAGCTGGTGACAGGCTAGGGCCAACTCTCTCACTCTGTGACCTCAAGGCCACTTCTCCCACCTTCCACTGATGGTGAAGCACTGTGAGGAAATGGGAAAGGCCAGATCTCTCACTCTCACAATCTCAGAGCTGGTTCACAGATACCTCCATTCATCCATAGGGTCAGTTCTACTGTGCTGCCCAAGGGAGTGAAGGGCCTACTTTCTCTGAGTGCTATAGCTGGTGTTGAGCAGGGCCAGCTGCCTTGCCCATCACAGATAGTAGGGAAAGGGGAAGGGTGTTATCTTAAGTAATAATTGCTGGCAACTGATAAAGAAGGATTAATATTTATTAAGGGATTCAGAGGAAAACCCTCACTGATATAAAAGTTCCTGAAAAGGCTAGGCTGGTCCACTAGGCTTTACCCAGTTGGTCAGTTCCTCCATCCAATAGCACAAAAGGGGGTGTGCAACTACATATGTGCTCCCCAGTCTTAATCATGGCTCCTAATATTAATGCTTCAAGGTCATAAGTAATTCCCAGATCTACATTGGCCAAGATGTCATGCCTCTCTACTGGAGGGGGAGTGATCTTTCACTCACTGTAACTACCACATGGCAGATGAAGGGGATGTGGCCCTCAGACCCTCAGAGCCAGCTCATCTGCACCTCTGCCAACAGTATCAGATCTACTGTGCTGCCCAAGCAAGGAGTGAGGCCTGCTTTCCTAAGTGCAGTATCTCATAAGGGGGAGGGTCAGCTCCGTATCTGTCAAGGAGGCAAAGAATAAAAGGTGAGAAGGCATCTTTCCCCTGCCAGTGCCTCCCCATAATAGACACGTAGTAGAAACAGCTGCCCCATGCTCATGACTCAGGGACTGACTCACCCACACCAATGCCAACAGGGTAGAGTCTAATGTGTTGCCCAGGTACGGTACAGGGTTCAGTCTCGTGAGAGAAGCAGGGCCAGCTCTCATGGTCTTTTGACTTGAGGACCAGCTCTCTCACTAGCCTTAGACATATATGTGTGTGTGTGGGGGGGAGGTATCTCTCTCCCCACTCATGCTGCCATATGGCAGATGAGAGACAGGAGCAGATCTCTCATGCTCAGAATCTCAGGTTAACTCATCCCACCCCTGTCAACAGGGACAGAGCTGCTGTCCTGTCCAGAGTCTGATTTCACAAGTGTTGCAGCTGGTAAAGGGTTAAGTCAGCTTCCTTGCCAGCTTCCTTGCGAGAGTGTGTGTGTGTGTGTGCGTGCGCGTGCATGTGCGTGTGTGTGTGTGTGTGTGTGTGTGTGTGTGTGAGGGGGGTCTTCTTTCCCTTGCCCCTACTACTACACCACAGATTAGGGAGGCAGTACCAGCTATTCTGCTCTCACTTGTTCAGGGCTCACTCACCTGTGTCCTGGTTAGAAGGTCAACTCTACTGCGGTGCCCAGGCAAGGTACAGGGCCTGTTCACCGGAGTGCTGTAGTTGATGAGGGGTTGGTCCAGGTTCTTCACCTACAGCAGGTGGTGAGGACAAAAGGGTGGCATCTTTCCCCCACCACGTGATAGGAGTGATTGATTCTCCCATTATCGTGCCCTCATGGCCAGTTTGCCTAGGCCTCTGCAAACCGAGTCAGCTCTATTGTACAGTCCAGGAGAGGTGTATGAGCCTGTCTCCTGTGTGCTTCAGCTGGTAAATGGCAGGACCAGTTCTCCCTTAGTTTGCAGCCAGTGAGGGACCAGACCAACTCTGTGGAGGCCTATCCTCTCAGCCTTTAGTGGTATCAGAAGCCATGGATGCCAACACAGAAGACTGCATCAGACACATAAACCCAGACATGTGCCCCAGCAGCAGCCTTGGCCAGGACATCACCATGACCCTCAGGACCATCCCCATGGCCCTCAGTGAGCACCCACATCAGCCCACTCACTCCTTATCTCTTTACCCCTTCAGATAAGCATCTGTCTATAGGACATGAACTCCCCCTTCCTCCCCTCCCCCTTTGTATGTGTTTGTTAGAGTGAGAGTAAGAAAGAGAAGTAATGAAGGTGGTGACTGGATTTGCATTCTGATAAAAATAACGTTTTTACACTTACAGTTTGTAGTTCATTTCATATTTTATTAATTGTGTCATATCTAATGAAAAGTAGCATAAAGCGGCAAAGTGATATGGACCTTCTGGAGTTAAGAGTATAGGTCACTTAAGCAAACCATTAAAAATAGAAATGATAATTTAAGTTCAAGATGCATTATTGATTTGACCCATATTCTAGTCATTAGTTCTAATAAGTTCAGGTAATGATAACAACATTAAAAAAATTGTGATAAACAGGCAGTGAGAGATACATGTAAATGAATGGTAATAATCATTTGATTATGGAAGTAAAGAAAATAAATGAGGAGATGGATCTGGTGTTAGTTGACATCAGCGGGACAGACTAAAAGACTATTTTGTGAGGTGGGCTGAGGTAAGGGTTCAGAAAATTCCAAGATCATTTCTAGAAAAAGGGCTTCTGGAATAGCAATGGGTTTAGATAAGAGATGACTTATGCTAGGTGACAGTACTTGGGGCTCTGTTTCTGGGTATTAGAAAAGCTAAGTGTGATCCTACCTATCTGGAACCCTATTCTGGGCCTTTGTTTTACCTTGGAAGTCTTTTTCTAGAGAATTTCATCTTCCTACTAATAACTAAATTTGAATTGGACAGAGGTGGTGTGAGAGAATATTAAGACAGGTTATTATGGACTAAGGAATTGTTTAGAAGTGTTTATTTGGGCAGACAAAAAGGCAACAGTATGATGAGAGCTTAGAGAATACAGGCCCAGTGCCAAGACAGAGCACAGTGGGTCCTTGAAGACAATTCTGGCCTGTAGGGGAAAGAGAACCTCTCTGCTTTTCAAATATTATTTAGTTTTGTTTATTTTTTAATATTTTTGAGACTTTTATATGCAGGTATGTATTTATACCATTTTTTCCTCTCCAAATCTTCCTCTGTCATTTTAAATCCCTAGAAAGTTCATGACCTCTACTTCTTTATTAGTGTATGATTACATATATCATACATATATGTGTGTGCACATGTGTGTATATGTACAAATATATATATATGCATCATTAAATTAAAACTCTGTGTGTGTGTGTGTGTGTGTGTGTGTGTGTTTAAGACTGACTACATGGGACTGGATCATCTATCAGGGAGGTAGTTGCTGAAAGGAAGGAGAAAGTCTCCTTTTCAGCAGCCTCTGATTGCCTGTGGATCTTCTTTTAGGAGTAGGATCTATAAAATTTCCTACATTTATGTAGTCATGTCAACTGAAGTTATCTCATGTAGTTCTTGTTTGGGCAACTATGTCCTCAGTATTTTATGAGCACCGCTTCTGTGTCACATATAAAAGTCAAAAATCTCAACTCTAGCATCCTGGCCCTGTAGCTCTTACAATCTTCTTCTCCCTGTTTTGTAATGTTTCTTGTGCCTCGGTGTACAGTTTGCTTTGTAGATGTATCATCTGGGGCTTGAATCTCAATGACCACTTAGACTCTGCATGTTGACAAGTCAAGACTTTCTGTAATAGTCACTTGCTAGACTGTAACTTCATTTGATTCATAAGTAAGCTTAAAATACAATGAATCACTGTGGCCTTTTCAAATTTCTTACTGTTACTTATCTCTCCCTCTTCCCTCTCCATCTGTTACACTCCCTCCTCTCCCCAGTTAAAATCTGCCAATTTTTACTACATCTACCTTCATAACACTTTTTTTCTATATCCTTCTTTCTAGAGTTCCTCCTTCCTCTTACTTCTCCATCATGTCTTTTTACTTTGTGGTTTCTATGTTTATTCCAGGTTACTCTCTCAAAACTTAAGATTAGGAGTAGAATCAACAAATAAAAGAGAACATGCAGTGCCTGTCTCTCTGAGTCTTTGTCACCTCACCTAGTCTATTTCCTAGTTCTATTCATTTATCTACAAATGTCATAATATATATTTTTTCCATTTGCCTTGTTACTTTTCTATTGCAATGACTAAACACTATGGCCAAGACAATTTGTAAAAGAATGCATTTAATTGGGGGGTCATGGTTGCAGAGGGTTAGAGTCCGTGACCATTAGGGCAGGGACATGGCAGCAGTCAGAAGGGTATGACACTGGAGTCTCAGCTGGGAGCTTACAACCACACAGATGGGCAAAGGGAGACAACTTGGAAGGGAGTAAGCTTTTAAAACATCAAAACCCACCCCAGAGACTCATCTCTACCAACCAGGCTATCCCTCTAATTCTTTCCAAATAAGCCTACCAGCAGGGGACCACATGTTGGAATACATGAGCTTATGGTGGGTTTCTTATTAACAGCAGCTGAAGAGAATCCCACTGTGTTTATGTGCCACATTTTCATTATCCATCCAACAACTGAGAGATGTTTAGGTTTTCATTTTCTACCTGTTGTGAATAGAGAAACAGTGAAAACAGTCTTAGTAAGATAACAGGTCAGAGAGGTGCTGAATCTCTCTACAGTTTTGTTTGTTTTACCAATTCATGAGCATAATGAGCATAACTGAAAAAGGTAGAATCTTGCTCAATCTCGTTCTTCAGAGATTTAAAATTTTTCATGTAGATATTTTTTGGGTCCTTGGTTAGGTTGATTTCTAGTTTTTAGATGTTATTGTAAATTGGAATGTTTCCACAAAGTCTTTCTCAGCATGCTTGATATTGGTAGTCAGAAAGGCCACTGGTTTTTTAAAAGGCGAAACATTTATAAGATCTGAAGAGAATCCAGAGTATAGCCAATGCTTTTTGTATATTGATTTTGTATCCTGATACTTTGAGGAAAGTGTTGATTATTTTGTGGAGCTTTCTTGTAGAACTTTGTGATTTCATGCCTCAAATCATCTTTAAATAGGGAAAACTGACTTCTTCATTAAACTAAGCTGTTTGATCACACACATACACACACAAATCAAAATAGAAGACCCAATAACACACCAAGTATTTTATAAAATTGTTTTATTTTAGTCTGCATAAACTTATTTTTCAGGAATTCTAACAAAGAAAATTCCTTACAGGGATTCATTATTTGGGACAAAGATATTAAGAAAACAAGTATTCATTGTACAATATAATGTAGAACTTATTTATATGCAATATTATTCAAAGTGAGTAAACTGTAATCTGCTAAAGCAATTCTCCTACTTAAGCCAATGTGACAGAGGAAAAGCAACAGCTAAGAAATGTCTTCATCACAATGGTTCAGAACAGCAGAAACATCTAGTTTCCATCACACAGAGCCACCAAGATTTTTTCATAGTCTCCTTTGGTTTCATCCTGTTGGTTAAAAAGAGAGTATATTTTACATGATGCAAAATCATGATGAATACAAGATATTTAAATTGTAGAAAAGTATGATATTTGTAGAGTCAGCTACAAAATAGATCATATTTTATAGTGTATTGTATAGCTCTGATCAAAAAATTCTAAATTAAATGTTCTGCAGAGAAGAATCAACACCTTTGAAGAACCAGAATGAAATCAATGCTGAACTAATTGTTATATTTTAGGACATTTCTAAGAGTTAATTTATCACATAATTAATTGAAGTATTATATACTCTGATATCCTGCATATGAAAATATCTGAATCACTCAATAGAATAAAAACTATGGGCTTGTAATTTTCTCATTTGTTGTTCATATATTTTAGTGGTCAAATTCAAATATGTAAACTTAAATAGTTATCTTTCAATAGGATCAGTCTTCTACTTGGTATGTGTTATTTTAAACACTCAAATAAAATGACTTGAACATATTTGTAAACATTTTATATAGAAAAAATATTTAGTAACAAGTAAAACACTAGAAAATAATTTTAATACTAAATTATTAATTTTTCAATTTTAACTACAAAATAAATCATGATGTGTATACATCAATACTTCTAAGAACTCCGAAATATTGTTTATGTCCAAAGACCAAACATTTCTCTGTGCTTCAAAAATACACTTAGCACTTTGGTAGATCAGATTTACTCATGTAAAGCTTAATTACTGTATGAATTTTTCACCCTAAGAAGTAGAGTTAATCTTATATATGCAATGAACATCTATAGTACATCATATCAGCTCTGCTCTTAGAAAATGTTCCATAAAGAACTTTTATTTGTGGAGTTCCTATTTTTGGAAACTACAGCATACCAGGATGGCTTGGCAAAGAGAGATTCCATACTTCTTCTGGTAAAATACTTTGATTTCATTCATGTCGATTTCAGACCGAGATACCATAATCCTGATCAATGCCTTATGGCGAGTTCCAGCTCCCTGTACAGACAGACCATGGTTTCATTACATGTATGAACTCTCTCACTAAAGACTGGATTTTCAAAATAAGTTCTATTCAGCCTTTGCTGCATATAGAAAATCAACACTATCTGTTCTTCTCACTTTCCTCCCCTTGTGTGTAGACACACACACACACACACACACACACACACACACATATATACATATATATATATATATATATATATATATATATATATAGAGAGAGAGAGAGAGAGAGAGAGAGAGAGAGAGAACAGGTGGGGGCAGTGTTTTTGAAAGGAGAAATAGAGTTATATTAGCAGAAGGTATAAAAGTTTTATACAACTTTCTAACTGACTTTCCATTATCCAGTCTTTGTTATATCTGAACTATCCAATAATAGCAGAGTGAGGTTTTTTTCCCTGAAATGATAAATCTAACCTATCCATTACAAACATCTCAGTGGTCTCCTATTTCTCTTAAGATGAACTATCCTCCCAGGGCATGCAGTGTCCTCCATAATTCTATATGCATTCGATTATCAAACTGATCATACCCCCTGTCTTGGAAGGACCAATTCTGCATTCAATTCCTAGTGGACCCTGCTCCCTCTCCGAAGTCACCCCTGCTTTCTATCTTTTCCCTTCACCCTCACCCACTCTTACTTCAACCCTAAGTTTTTACATTTTTATTGTATTTTATTACTTATTTATAACTGTCATCTCTATGTGTGCAGTCTGGGCATGTTCTTGGATGCACATGGAACAGGAGATCAGAGAACAGCTTTCAGGAGCCAGTTCTCTGCTGCAGTCATGTGTGTCTTAGGGATTGAATTCAGGTCATGGGGCTTGATGGCATGTGCTTCAATCTGCTAAGTCATTTCACTGGCCCAAACTTAAGGTTTAACTTAGATATGAAAAAGCTATATTGACTTCTGAAGTTTTGAGCATATGTTCCTTTTACATACCAGACATTTGTCATTATTCATCTGAATATCACCCAAAAACCCAGTAGGCATGGAATAGAGAGAGAATTAATTAATATTCAGCTAGACCTATTTTGCATGTCTTGATTGACAAGATTTGGGAACAAGTCAATCATTTCACAGAAATTCATCAATATTACTTAAGGCATTAGCTCTTTTCATCACCCGCTTTCTCTTAAGGCTGCCTTATGTGTGTTACAAAGGAAAGACTACTTCATAACTATTGTCTTGAGGCCTCAAACTAAATGGAAGTGCTGGGCAATTTTCTGTATGGCAAGCTCCTTGTGGGAGAATAAAGTAAAAGTGAAATTTCAGATGTATCCCTAAATACAGGATGACATTTTAGAAGATCACTATTAGTCTGTGAACGGCAGCATATTTAGGAAGACAAAACTATAAAGCTCACAATCTCGGTTGAAGTATGTACTAAAGTAGCATCCCAAAAGGGGGAATGCACCAAAATTGTCCTGTAGATTCAGATTTTAAACAAATTATAAATCACTTATAAACTTTTTGCAAGCTTACCTCATGAGCAATTTACATGTACCTTTTAAAAATGTACCAAATTCATCAAGTTTATTCTAATACACATTTCCCCTCAAATTGAATAAACCATAATTTTCTTTAAAGATATGCATTATGATTTTCAAGCAACGTTAAGTTCTCTGATCTTTTATCTACACTTAATTTTTCTTCTAAGTAAAGCTTGTAAGTAGAACAATACCTTCATGGCTTCATAGAGTTTCTCCGCAAAGAAAGCTGGGGTACTGGTGGCACATTTCACTGTAAGAGACAGACATTTCAGTTGAAGGATTCATCACAAAATATAGACACAGAGTGAGTAAATAGAAAATAACTCTGGAAAGAGTTCTAACCCTCCTGCCTAGTGTGGGATTTTTGGTTTATTAGAAGAGTCACTTTTTACAAGGTGGTTATCAGCACTCTTTTGCCTCTCAATATTCAGTAGCGACTCTGCTCTGAATGTATCTCTCTGTGGTATGGGAAAGCTATTGTAAAGGCCAGACCCATAAATACCTTAGTCGTGTTGTATACAAACACTTGGCAAAACAGCACAGCAACAGACTAAATAGAAAGTAGCTGCCCAAAGGAAATACCAGCACATATTTGCAGGATCCTTTCTATATCTTGCTACTCAAAGTGGGATCTGTAGACCACAGGATTGATATCCAGCAGAGGACACATGTAAAAGGATTTTTAGAAGTTAGCCCAGATCTACTAAATTAGCTCATGCAAGACTGTACAAGTCATTACACCAGGACTTGGATGCATTGGTCTTTATAAGCATCCACAGTGACCCAGGTAATATGGCCTACTTGGTGCATTGCCTTATAAACAGGTGCTCAAAAATATAATTTGCATTTCTATACCTTGAAGAGGTATTTCTTCATCAGTCTTACATATAGCTTCATTCTGAGCATAAATGCATAGATGTATCATATTTACAAGGGTTTTGTCTTGCATTAATTTTGTATAAGGAAGCAGTCAAATACAAGTTCAGGTCAGAGCTTTGCCCAAGCAGCTTCTACATACCAATGGCTGTGAGACACTTCTCGATATCACCCTTCATTTCCAGATCCAGAACTTTGTTCATGTCATGGTCACTGTACTTTCTGTAGTTCTGAAACACTGAAAAGAAAATTGAAGTTAAGATTTGTGCAAAGCAGCTTGTCTTCTAGTAAACTTTAGCAAAATCAGGGTCAATGACTCATGGGGCTTCTCAGGTACACTTAACTTCAGTGACATTTTCAGATGTTTGCATGACTCTCAAGATACGCCTACTTTATCTTCATATTGTAAAAAGATCCAGGTGATTAACCATTTTACTACTTTCTGCAGAAGTATTAATAGTTCTTTCCATCTTAATCTCAGGACAGCAAATTTACTTGGTTTATGTAGGAACGTGTTTTGTTGGTATACAGTAATGAGCTTTGTTTTATTCTTATACTTGGCCTTCCCAAAGATTTAGAGTCAAAGTCTTAACCATGAATCTTTGGGAATTTGGGCATTTTCTCTTATTTCTTGGCCATCTATATAGTCTTTCCTTTATTTATACCCTAGAGATGGTTTTGTTTCTTTTTTCTCTCATTTGTTATGTTTTATTGATATCTATTTGAAGGAATAGAAATGGTGAACATAAATGATGTACCCAACTCCAATATCACAAAGTATGTTCTCAGTGGTGTAAATGGTAGCAGTTCAAGGCTGACAGGCATAGAGCAATAAGTGGTCAGCATCACTGCATCTATTTTATATGGAAAGACCTTTCTTTCCTTCCTCTCACTTATTCTCCATAAAGATCACCTGATCTTCCCTAAACACGTTCCAGGAAAACTATTTTCTTGTTACCTCTGCGCAGATGAGGAAAGCTTCTGGTAGTCATAATAGTGATGAATACATTCGCATCAGTCCCCTTTCTTCTTTCTCCAGCTTCATACAAAGCCTGTCAAGAAATGAATAGGTGAATATGTGACCTGTGCTGAAATGGCACATAAAAATATTATATTTAACAAAAGTTACATAAGCGATTATGTTGTACTTTACACAGTCAGAGAAGACATTACTGGGGCTTCCCATTCTTGAAAGCAAGAAAAGTTATTTCTCAAGGTGCTTTGTAAATGTGACAGAGGATATGAGATATCTGTTTGCTGAGTCAATAGCTTTAAAATTATTCTGTAGATAAAGACAACTTGATGGACTCATTAAAACAGATACTTCCTTTATACTTTTGTTGTTCAAGAAAATTACTAGCAAATAAGATCAATAAATCAATCTTTAACCACTGCCTAGACCTTGCATTTTCTCCCTCTGTACGCATAATTAGTTGCTATTGAAGGATATACCATTTTGATGCTATAATTTCTGTACCCAGTTTTCAACTCTGAAATTTGAAAGCTAAAAATTAAATTATTTTTTAGAAAAAGAATTTAAATACAATTATTCCTCTTTTGATAACTAAGTAATTTCTGTCTTTGTTACAATATTTCTAATTCTGAAACATCTCTCTCTCTTTTCCTCTCTTTCTTTTCTTTTCTCTGTGTAGCAATGGCTATCCAGGATCTTGCTCCCTAAACCAGCCTGGCACTGAACTCAAAGTGTTCACCTGATTCTGCCTACCAATTGCCAGTATTAAAGAAGTGCCCCACCACCATCCATTTCAAAATATTTATTTCTATCATAATCCTGAGCCATACTAATCATGTATTTTCTGTAGATATATATCAAGGAACCCTAATAGGTTGAAAAAGAAAATAATATTCACTAAGGTAACAGTAATTTTTATTACAGGCAAATATACATCATTATTGTTTTATATGTTTGCACAGTTTCTATTAAAACAGAATGATCCATGTATTTTTTTGTTTTACTTTACTCAACAATAATTTTATTTCCCAGCTAGGAATAATGGTGAATGTCTCTAGTCATAGCAGCTGAGAGACTGAGGAAAAAGGATCTCATATTGGTAGCAACTTGCACTACCCAAGGGGATGGGCTTGCATATAGTTATGTTCTTATATTATGATGTCATAATTCAGAGTGTTCTCAACTCAACAGTTTTTGGGAAAGGCAGACAAATTCTCATTGTTCTTTTAGTCATCTCTGGTTTTCTAAACAATGAGACAAATTAGAAACATAAAGACTATATTTTCCATTCCTGAGTTCCAAGATACTGTATCTAATTAGATGAACATTAAACATTGGCTTCTCCAAGGCCTGATGTCTGCTTTCGCATAGAGGGACTAAGAGATAGGACTGTTTGTTTTTTGACATTGTCTTGACCTTGCTTACCCTGGCATCAGTATCAGCCAAATCTTGATTCACACTGAAATCTTCACAACGGTCACCCTGAAAAATTCCCAAGATATTTTAAGTTTATCTATAGGATATAATCACAAGATACTTAATTCTCTTAAAATCAGACACAAGTTTTAAGGAACAGTAAAAGCAGTATCTATCATTTGCAGCAATGTTGCTCTGAATAACCTAAGCAAGACAGAACAAAGTAAATTTGCATGACCTCACTTAGATGTGTTTCCTAAAACACCTGAACCCATGGATGCAGACTATACATTGATGATGACCAGAGATAGTGGGGTGGGTACCAAAGGATTAGAGACTACTGTTGAAAAAACACAGTCTCTAACAGACAAGAGGGGTTCAATGTGACATTACTACATAGTAAGAGCATAATCAAAATATAGTGGGAATTTTTAAATGATCAGAAGATAGTCTTCAAATATCTCAGGGAAAAAAGTGGTTGGAAATGAGAATATAAAGTTTTTCATATTGTTAATTCTATAGCATATATATCAAAATATCACATTATTCCCCCAAATACATACAAGTATTATTTATCCATTATGCAATATTAATTTTAAAGGAAAGAATTTCTCAGTTCTAAAAAGCGCTTATAAATCTAAGGTTTTATTATTTATAGTAGCAAAGATATTTCCAGAGCATTTAAGCTATACCTTGGCAAGAGAAAGCAAAGCCTTACGAAAGTCTCCAGATGTATCTGAAGTGATGTCTTTGGCCAGATCTCTCTTTAGCTCTATGAGATGAGAAAATAATTTTTTAGTAAACTAAAAATAATAAAAAAAGTGGTGTCTGCATTAGCTTGTAGCTTACAAGTTTGAATGACTCATGTCATACAGTTCAAAATATTTTATGGAAATGCAGAAACTACAACAGCTGAAATGCTAAGCTATAAAATAATTTCTTGTAGATCAATAGAAGAAAACTGAATGATACTATGTATGAAAACTTAGTCATAAGTATTTCCTAATAAAATAAATTGTTTAGATATACTTTACCAAATAATTTTTGAAATATGTGAAAATTGAATCACTAGAATAAATAAATAAATATAATAAATATAATAAATATTTAAAAGAAAAAAATCAGTAATTGCTTGAACACTGGTTCTTTACTGTAAAAGTATAAATATTCAATATATAATATGGTCAATGACATATGTGTTTCATTTATTTAAAATTTGTGTCTACAAACATCTATTTTGCTATAAAATATAGTGCTTTAATAGGAAAAATAATTTATAACAAAATAACAGAAGTACCTTAAACAATTTCTGGATCATATCTTTAGGATCATAAGAAAATATGGGTGCCTGCCTTTGTAAACTGCATTTTATCAAGCACATTAGTAATTCTGTCTTTTAAATTAATATTACTAAGAAATAGATCTAAGACAAGTTCTGGTTCTGGAGTAAGAATTACAGAAAATGTGGTTAAAACTGCCTCACTTGACTCATGTACTAAACTGAGAACAATGTGCTATGTTCTTATCCCCTGAGTGTTTGGTAAATAATAGAGTCAGACACGAAGATTCTGCATGAGGTCACATGTTATTTTAACAAAACAAAAAAGCCAACAGCTCTGAGAAACTAGAAAATCACCAGATGGTCATCTCCTGTGCAGTGAGGACTGAATCATTTGACTGAAGGCCTCACTGTACAATGAGCCCTTGATAGTCTTTCATGCCAAATATCTATCTAAATACAAAGAAGGAGGAATTGAATCATTTATGCTCTCAATGGTAAAGTTAAAAATCCCAACAAAAGATCAAAAAGATAAATAGAAAGTGTCTTGATCAGAAATATTTATTATTATTACTTAGTCTTTTCAAAATAAAAGATATAAGGTAGTTCAAAATAATAAAAATACTTTTAGAAAGCTGTTTAAGTCCAATTTTCTTAATTCTATTCTCTTTGTAATAATTTTGTGCTCATTAGCTCCAAAAGACATTTTCTATTAAGGTACAAGTTGCAGGTATGTTTGGACATGTGTTTTTTCACTCGCATCTCACCCTGTGTTCCAGAGATATGTGTCAACCAGACAGGAAACATTTTACAATGTAGGCTTTCTAAATCACACAGTTACCACCCAGAGATGATTTTTCAGAAAGTATTTTCATCTGATTTCCTGTCTAACTAAGGATTCAAAGGATGCTCTGACCTTCACTGTAGATTCTGTTAATTTCTCTGATTTCTTTGTTAGTTCTTGATACCAAAATCTCAATGAGAGTGTCTTCATCTGTTCCAAGTCCCTGAATTTAAAGAAAAAAATAAATACATTTAGGTTTTTTATTTAAGATAATCAACTCTTGTTTTGTCCAAAGTATGCAGTAATTTATCATTTAGTCAATATTTTCCATTTTTAAAAATACATAATATTGTTCTAAAACAAAGTAGTTTATGTTCATTACTTGAGGGTGAAGATTTAAAAATGTAGATATTTGCTTTATGAATTTAAATTGCATAAAGAACAATATTTAATTTTTTAATTTTTCATGTTTTTTTAATTTAATTTTTCATGTATCCTCTAATTATTAACTTGCTCATTCACTGAATTTGGACTGATTGACAATTCTGTACTAGATACGAAAGTCCAGCCACAGTAAAACACAGATTTGTCCTGCATATTTTTATTTATTTATTTATTTTTAAGGAAAGAAATTTTTCTTTAAAAAGTTCTTTTAGAAGACTGGTAAGAAGGTTCAGCAGTTAAAAGCACTTGTTCATGGAGAAGACCTAGAATGAATTCCTATCATCCATGTAGTGACTCACAACCATCTGTAACTCCAGGACTAGATGTCCTAATGCCCTATTCTGACTTCTGAGTGTATCAGGCACAGAGGAGACATGCAGACACACATTCAAGCAAAACACTCACAAAAATTAAAACTAATCTTAAAAACTGTTGGTAGGAGGGAGAGAATCATTTACCTTCATGGCAGCACGAAGCTCATCTGCATCAAACTGGGCTGGGGTTTTTAGCAGAGCCAAAACAACCTCCTCCAGGTGGCCTGTAAGGGCTTTTCTCAAGACTTCATCCAGTGGCTGGAAAAACAAAGGGAGCAGAGTGACTTCCTACCAGTCATGCTTTTAGTGACACCTATCACTTCCAGTCATCCTTTATAGCTCTTTTCTTCTGTACTGAAAGCAAGCTGGACATTTAGGATACTGTCTCAGTCTTTCAATCTTGAGGAATTAGATGAAATTCAATCTAGAGGAATTTACTGAATCCAATAAAACTTTAAGGGCCATGTTCTCTGTGTTTCTTACAGGAGAGGAATCTCAAAGTTCAACACAAAGCTGTCCCATGCTTTTCATTGGTCTAATAAACACTATCATTTAAAAAAATGCTATCTTCTAGATTTCCCATTGTACCTAGTTAAAAATAAGCTTCCCACATTTGCCATGAAAAATATAAAATTAAATTCCAACAAAGTTTTGTAAAATGTTTCATTTCCTCATAAAGCAGCTTGTTTTTAGTTTTAGAAAAAAAATGAACTTCAATCAGAAGAAATTCTTTATTCCTCCACAGTAATTTTTGATTCTTGTTTTGTTTAAATTGATGGTTTCCAATACAGAACATCACCTCTTGAAAACTTTACAAGATGGCCAGTGTGTGAACTGAGTTAATTTGCTAAAAATGATCCTATTGTATAACAAAGGAAACACTGTCATTTCTGCTTTGGAGGTGTAGGGTTAACAGGGTTTAAAACAGAAAGAGCAAGCACTGTGCTTCAGAATCTCATTGGAATATAAAGATGAGCAAAAGGAACACCAGAGTTCATCACTCTCCCCACCTTTCCAGTCTCCTGAAGATATGCTGCTTTGATCTGCTGGCGCTGAGCATTGGTTCTCTTGGTAAGAATGCCAATGATGGTGGCTTCATCCACACCTGCAAATAAAAGATCTGAGGCTTGAACATTGATTTTCCTAGTCACCAAGAACTGCCATAAAATAATTCATTTATCAAGGTGGTGGTCAAGGTACATTATAACAAAGATGAGAAAGAGAACTACATTTGCCTAGAAGATGGATGTCACAGCCCTTAACAGGCTAAAAAAATAAAAGGTGACATCTCATTATTCTGAATGGAAAATGAAGAACCAATTAACAGTTTCTGGACATCAGTACTCCAGATGCATGTTCAAACCTTAACTGTGATCACAGGTGCTGATTTAAGCATTGATTTCTGTTAGAAACAGGCAAGTAAGGGCAATATATTACAGCTGCAGGGATTTAATCACTGACCAAAATTTCTTAAATACTGAAAGGAAAGCCACCTTTCTTTTTTGGAGGCAGAGATTGACTACACAGCAAATATAGGTCTCAAATGGCAATCCTCCTGCCTCAGACTTCCTAGTACTGATACTATAGAAACAAGTGGTAACAGCTAACTAAAACGTTTTATTTCCCCAGAGAAAGACTTTGTATCACTTAGGTTTGTTTCCCAATAATCATTGAAATAGTTTCTATGAAATGTTCCAGATGTGACTCTTCTATGGATACACACTCACCCTTAACCATGATAGCTTTGTGCAAGGCAGCAACATCCGAGGAGGGATTGAAGGAAGGGTAGGGACTCACTGCTGACCCAGGACCACCTTTGGATGATTTTACAGCTTGCTATGTATATAAGAGATATAAATTAGTCTACATTCATTTATTTATTGTGATGTCTGTTTAACATCATAATTTCTTCATAATATTTTGACTACTTACAGTGTATTCCTTTTCTTGCTGTTCAATGAACATGGCCTGCTTGAGGAATTCTTGTACCATTGCCATTTTTAAAGATGTATCTAGAAAAACAAATGGGCAGATGATTTAGTACAAGAAACTCAGCAACCACAAATACCACACTATACATTTGAGACCCTGCAATAGAGAGTAGATTACTTCCTATTTACTAAGATTATTTTGGAAGCAAAATAAAGCACAATAAACTTTAAAAAAAATTGCTCCTATTGTTAAAAAGAAACTCATAGCCTCTACCCACAAAATGGGAGTGTTTTCTTGGTGTTTACAGCCCTGCCCTCTAAGGACCAGAGGATTACAACATGTAAGCATAGGGTCTGAGGACAGAAGCTGAATGTCCTGTCTCAGATTTAAATCTACAGACCACCCACCTGGAGGGTGCAAAAGCTTTGGTATGATTTCCTTTGCCTTCAGGGATCTAGAACTGGTGTGTGCAAAATAGCTAAGAAAACATCTGAGGAAAGTGCTAGGTCAGACGAGGATTTCCTGAAATAAATTAAAACAAACCTGGCAGAGGGGTGGGAAAAATATGGGAAAGCCAGTCATATTTGAGAAGTGGAGTAAAGTTTGCTAGATAGAGAAATGTTGATAGATGTTGCAACAAGAAATTCAAAAGTAGGTCCAGAGCTTAAATCAGTATCAATAAATTTGTACATGGAAAGCAGTGTAATAGCATTGTATTTTAGATGGAGAATCATTTCTGCTTCCTGAGGAAGCATGGTAAAGGACACAGAGAGAAAGATGAGGCCAGTCAGTAGTCATTCCAGCACTGGTGTGGGATTAGTCAGGACCTGTGCCAAACGAATGGCTAGAGAAAATGTTTACTTTTATAAAGTAAAATAATCTGGAAGCATCTACTTAATCAACTTAAAACTCTTCAGATTTCTTTCTCAGTAATGTAGCTTCCCCCATCCCACCTCATTGACTGGTGTAAAATTATTTGAGTAAATAATTATCTTCATGTTCTTCTCACTTAAACTGTTTAAATATTATTGTTGCATGCCACAAACACAAATAGAAAAGGATTATTTTGAACATTGTTTTGGTTGTTCTAGTAAGAATCACTTGGGTGATGCTGCAAGATGCATAACATTTTAGAAACTATCTTAGAAAATGCCTTTTACATTTTTCATTGCCTGCACAGCTTACAGCCTAATAATGTTTGAATTTAATGGGAAAAATATCTTTTAAAATTTGAAGTATGTTAACAATTAATCATTTGTTTCTTCACAAACCCTGTCATCAGTGATTCCTTTTGTCTGAGTTCATAGTTTTAGAAGCCAGTGTCCAATGTCTACACTAATCTGTGTCTGTTGTTCTCTGGAGATTTCTTAGTGAATACCTTTCGGGGCGGCTGAATACAATCTCTGGAATTTCATTTCCTGGTGTGTAGGCATGGCTTATGAAGAGTTAAACTTACAAACTGGTCCCTTTCTAGCATGTCCAGACAAAGCATTTCAGTCTGATTTTGCCAGAAAAATGACTAAGTTTCAAGTAACAAGATTAAATGCCAGAGGGAAAAACTTCAAGCTGATTCAGTTACTTTTCTGTCCTTTGTATAAGAGTATTCACTAATATACTGTATTCTCTCCCACAACCTATATATTCAAAGCTGTTTCTCATGTAAAGTCATGATATGCAATTACACATGATACTGTACTTGCCACTGTAGCTGAATCTGGTGCAATTGCTCTTGCCACACAGTATTGCACATTTTGCCTGCCGATTGAGCACACCTACAACTTCACAACCATTCTGGAAGTTTCAGCATTGACAGTTGTTATTTTTGACTACCACATTCAAGCCCCTAGTAAAATGGAGTCCTCAAAATGAGCAGTCTGATCATTTACTTTAAAAAAAAAATTTGCAATTTTGCTATTTTCATTTAAGACAGAAAAACAACTTTCTCAAGCTGAAGAAGAATAAAATATGGAAAGTGAGTATAACAACTCGATACTGATCTTCGGAATTTTATGAAAGTACAGTGCTTTCACAGTTTCGATGCTGCTAAAAAGAACTACATAGTGCACAGCTTTCTTTTTGAAAACTGAGAAAGCACAATGAGATAATGATGACTATGTTAATTATATTGTACAATGGAAGAAGAAACGTAGCTTGAGCAATTTGCTCGACGAGAGTGTCCCTAGAGAAGACAGCGTTGAACTTAAGTCTTCCAAGCTGCCAGTCTAGCCTGATGCATATGATGGCCCAAAAGGATGGTCCAGAGAAGCAAAGCTTCCAGAAAAGAATGATTTTCATAAATGTCAACAGAAGAACATAGATTCTGAAGTCAGCCCCTAGCTCTTTGCAAAGTTTGAAGATGCGAGGACTGTAAAAGGATGCCTGCTTTTTCAAAGGAGATTTCCTTTTGTCACAGCCTGCAAAGTGTCAAAGATAATAACCTTCATTAGCAAGATGACTTACAAATAATACACTTCTCAAATGCCACAGGAAGAATGTTCCGTGGATTCACATCTGATCTACTTTGCCTCCTCAGCATTTAGATTCTTCATGGACACAAACTTAATTGAATGAATTAAAACAGATTTGTTTCTTCTATATTATTTTGTTTTACTATGATGTTGTTTCATCTCAACACTTATTTCAATTAGCTAGCAATGAGCTCTCAATCCAAGTTAATCTCCAGAATTAAAATGAGCTCATTTGAAGATAACCACCTTAGAAGTAGATACTATTTCACATTATTTCCTACTTGACAATCTCTTTTGTGAATATACACCCCCTATTAATTTCTACTTAAGAATAGATTAAATGAGAAACTTCTACTTAAAAGGAAGTTTGGATTAGCCTTTTGGTATATTTATATGTATGTAGTCACTTTTATTTTCTGTCTTTTTGAGTGTCATGGAATGTGACTTCCAGAATCTGTGTGGAAAGCAACTGAGTTTCCTGGTTTACCAACTCTTCCTGCTTTCAACACTGTTTCTACATTAATTGCAAAGCACAAAGTGAAGAAAGTCTTGTTGAGTAACTTACAGGTCCCTAGAGAAGACAGCTATGTGGCTTATGTTCTGGTTACAAGCTGGGGCTACGAGTTTCACAATGATGTTAGCAATCACTAGCCATTTCTTGATAATATAACTTGGTTACTATCCTCATTACTTTTGAACATGCTGTCTTTTTCAGACAGATATCTTTCTAGTCGTGCCATTATCCTAATATAAATATATGCTTTCTGACTGCAAAATACTGTATATTCCTTTAAATTAGGGAATAAAGACATGAAAACAAGGTCAATACTATTTTTTAATATGCTTGAGACTTAGATTTACTAATAGAGAATTCATGGAGACTTAGAAGGCTTCACTGTAGCCTGAGGTTATTTATTTTTACATGCTTTTAACTTATGTACAGTTGTTTTTGGATATGTTTTTGTAAGTTCTTCCCACAACTACCCACATGGAGAAGATAGACTGTTCAATAGTCACATGAGGAGATAATTAGACTATATAATGACATCACTCTAAAAAGCCATTTAACAAAAGGTAGCTCCTGGATATTTTGCTTCAGGCTTCTGAACAGGAAGTTTCTTTTGCCTGGAATGCTCTGACCTCATCCATACCACGGCCTTTTGCCTGAATCACTGCTATTTGCTGAAGACTAAGCACTGAGGATTCATAATGTCTTCACTCTTTCTCAGGATTGCACTAAAGGATCTTCTAAAGCATTTGCCATTATGCCATTATGCAT
This sequence comes from Sigmodon hispidus, assembly GCA_004025045.1. Classification (NCBI taxonomy): domain Eukaryota; kingdom Metazoa; phylum Chordata; class Mammalia; order Rodentia; family Cricetidae; genus Sigmodon; species Sigmodon hispidus. Next base: position 37,072 of record PVIH01015264.1, read on the forward strand.
TATTCCTTTCATGCTGGCATCTATACCTCCAGTAGTCTTCCTGGAAGGCAGAGCCCCTTCCTTGCACATTTCTAATACCTCATGAAGTACCTGTATTCTGCATATTCATAATATTATAAATTATTAATTAAATAAACAAATAAGTATGATTGAATAAACAAACAGCACACTGAGAAATAGCTACATAAATTTAACCAGCAAATTTGGCTAATAACAGTATTTTAAATAGAAGAATCATTGTGTCATGGACCTTATTTTAAGTTTCTTTAACTAAAAATCTGACCTCACAAAAACATGAAACTTTATTTATAAAATCAAAATTTTGAAAGAAAGTTTCTTATATCCATTGTAGCTCTGAAGTGATTAGCCTACATTTCACCTTGAAAACAAATACGAGAGAATTAGGCTTAAGTTAATTAATTAGGTACATTAAATATTTTATTTTTCTGATAAATGTGTGTAAGTTTGAAGCAAAAGACATATTCAACTTTGAGAATTGCTAAAGGTTATCATTAAAGATCAGTGAATTCTTTTGTTTTTAAACATGTGTGAATTAATAGGTCTAGGGGGAACTAAAACAGTCAACCTGGCCTGCTGATTTCATGCGCAGGAACCAACCTTGCAGATGTTTTTGCTATCCCAGTACTCAGAAAGTAGAGGCAGGAGGATTTCTGTGAGTTCAAGTTTAGTCTGGTCTGGTCTATAGAACTAGTTTCAGAATTGCCAGGGCTATACAAAGAAACTCTGGAGCGGGAGAGAGAGAGACAGAGAGACAGAGAGACAGAGAGAGACACAGAGAGAGAGAGACATACACACAGAGAGAGTTTAATATGGATGTAAATTAAGCTGGTTGCTATAGTCTTGTCAACACACTCATATCAGGGATCTGAGAGGTGTGGGTGTGTTCCTGTGCCTCTAGTAACCACATAATTTCTGCGGAAGAGGCCATTTCTGAATCAGGAAACCAGCATTTTACCACATATGAATCAGCTGAAACAGGCCTTACCTGCAACTAGCAAAACATATTCCTCACTCAGTATTAAGGGGAATTGATTTCTCAGGATTCATACAATTGTAGGCATCCATGGCAAGAAGCACAATTCTCTTAATTGGCTCCCATAATTTAGAAGTTAAGGCATTTTATTAATGCTTTTGAGTGGGCTAAGAGAAAAGTCCCAGAAGGAACGTTTCTTGTAGTATGCCACATTTGTAGTTAAGAATCATCCTCTCTCACTCTTGCAAGTCTGTCCAATGATGTACATCTTTAGATCTGTGTTTTGTTTTGTAGAGAGTTTGTGTCCTTAGCTTACATGATCTATACAATGCCTAAGCAGGAGAGTTTCTGTGGGCCCCTCTGGCAGTTGGGATGATTCATCTGACATTACTCAGAAAAAAATCTGCTTTTGCCTCAGGTTTTCAAATGAGCACCAGAAAAGCCTGTCTATGACACAGAGATTATAGGGAGGGAATGTGGCCACTCCCTGCTTAAATGAAATGAAAATAATAAGCGGACCATCTCAAACTATGAGTAAACATAACATTCATTTAAAACGTTAATTAAAAAGGGCATGGAGACTACCCTGAATCTGGTATTCATTTAGTTTTATTTTTAAAAAAGTTAGCTATAAAATCCTTCTATTTTTGAAAAAGTTCTTCACAGTTAGCCACTTCTGGTTTCTCTGGCCCTCCACCTGGATTCTGCCTCCCAGTCCAGCACTGTACTCACACAAAACACAAAGCTCTGGAGACAAAATTTTCCAAAGAAGAGAAAAGAAAAACCTCATTCTACGAATGCCAGAGCAGGACCACACTTTCTTTTCTTTCGTCTGGTAACTCAGCAACAGAGGAATAAAGTAAACTCACTAGAGTTTCAAAAGTGCATTTCTTAGATAAGAAAGACAAAACTATAATTTTTAATGTTTAAAGATAAAAACACAATGTGATTTCATAGCAGGAGTCATTAAATTATACTAAATGCAACTAATCATAACTATTGTAAAGTTTAGCAGTCACAACACTCCTCTATGAAGTCCTAGACAAACCAAGCAGAGTTTTCACGGGGATTTGTAGTTTCTAAACCAAACAGAACTCTGTAAAACAAAAGCTTAGCTTTACCTTTTTATTTTCCTGTCTTCCCAGGAACTGAAGAGAGGCTCTGTTCAGAGGGTTTCAGTCTGGAAGTGGAGGGCTGGGCTTCTGATTTTATGGGATATGAACGGTGGCCACACCTAGCAACCAGAAGTTAGTAACTGGCTGTCTTTTGTTTGAAGAACTGGCTCAGCTTTGGTCAAAACCAAGGAGAAACGAGTCTTGCAAAACTTCTCCCGGAACTAACTCAGTTCCAGAACAGAAAAGGGAGGCTGGTTTTTCTCCCTTTCTTCCTTCTGTGATTTTATTCCTCTGAGGAGTGGTAGAATGCATTAAGTTTCAGCTCTCTTGAGCTCCTAGCCCTGTTCTAAAGAACATACTGGAACTTCTTCCACACTAAGCACATCACAGAATAAAAGGCACTTTATCTACAACACTGAAAGAGAAAAGAAGAGGGTCTGGGGATTAATCTAAGCCATACTACATGACCTTGAGAACTTAGTTTATTTCTCTATACTTGTTACCATTTTTTTCATATAGAAGTTATATTAATAAGGAAATACTTATTCTCAAGAACTCAAACACAATTGGGATATAATTTATTTGTAGATTTTAAACTCATGCTGTAAGGAGAACTTTTTATATTTCACCAGCAATGTTCTTGTTTTCCAGACAAGACATTTGTACTAGCATAAATAAGACAGAAAAGATTGGAAGTCCCAGATTGCCACAGCATTTTGAGTCACTGATGGCAAAAATTTAGTTATAATAACATTTAATTCAAATGTTGGATTAGAGGAGAGTATATTTTCTTAATTTTTGAATAGAATAAAACTACATAACTAGAGTTTAAACAGAGGGCAGGTATTGTAGAAGAGTTGAGTAACAAAGCAAAGACCCGGAACTGTGAATTATAAAGACTAATGTATTAGCAACCACCATACAACAGGTGTCATAGGAAACTTTCTACCTGATATAAAGAAGGGAATTTTTTTCCAGGAACCTCAATAGTGATTCATATCGATCTTCACAAATTCTTACAAAACAGTGTCTGTGGTTTCCAATGAACTTTGCACAGTAATGTTTTGCTTGCATTATATTTCGTCCTTTTTTCTTCTTTTCCTCACAGGTCTTTCAAGGTGATTATATATTTCCTGTTTATAAAAAAATCAATGAACTGGATGGCAGTTCATCACTAAACGTTTTGACATGCAAGCATGATGACCTGAGTTTGATTCCCAGAAGCTAAATCTAAAAACCTGGTGTAATGGCTTGATTATAATTCTAACAGTGGGAGACAGAAACACTCCATCCCTGAAGCTCAATGATCACCAAGTTCAGTCTAATTTTGAATTTCAAAGCAAATAAAAGACTGTCTCAAAAAATAAAAAATAAAAAAAAGAGATCACTCTTGAGGTTGAAGTTGATCTCTTACCTCCAAGAATTATGTTTACACAACAACAACAACAACAACACACACACACACACACACACACACACACACACACACCAGTTAATCAATTTACCAGAAATGGTAGCTCATACCTACAATCTCAATACTGGGGAGGCTGAAACAAGAGGATTGCTATGAGTTCAGGGTTGGCCTGGGTTACGCAGTGACTAAGAGTTTAGTTTGAACTACAGTAAAAGATCTTTGTCAGGAAAGAAGGAAGGAAAAAAGAAAGGAAGGAAGGAAGAAAGGAAGAAGGAAGTTAAAAAGTCAATGGAAATACTTTCTTAAGATTAGCAATATTCATGGCACATTACCGAATGCTAATGCCAGTTTCAAGGAAGCCCATGTGACCTTAAGTATTACGGCCATTTAATGTAAATACTTCAATCTATATTTTTGAAACATACTGCATGTATGTGTTAAAAATAAAAGTGAACTAATTGGATACTAATTAGTATGATTGACATAATGGAAAACTGATCCTGTCACATGTAAACTAGCTTTTTCACCATCATATTTATGTTGTCAACTGAGACAGGAAAAGATAATTATATAAACTGTATTAATTTCCATTTTTTATCTATTTTTATTTATAAGTTTAACTTCTTCAGTAACAGAAGGAATGTTGGAGCATTCATGCACATTGATAGCCTTCTGAAATGAAAGCATTCGTGTATTTCAAATAGAATTAACAATGTAGAAGAGATACATAATCTCATTGTGTTTAGCTTTTGTTTCCTATGGTATAAACCAAGTTGAAATGCATTATATTCTTGAGTTTGTGATGCAGCAGAAAACTCATAATAGCAAAGCTTAACATAGTACTTATTATGGTAGAATTAAAGGAAAAATATGTTTTAAAGAAATACTCTCCCAAAAAGTTTCTAACTGTAATGGGAAGGAAGGGAAACTTCCAAATGTAAAGAAAGGGGTAGAAGATAGTCACAGATGTCCTGTGAATGCTATTGGAGTTTTAGCCAGAACAGTCATTCCCTGGTACTCAAAAGTGGATTTGTGAAAACACAAGAACATATGAGAATGTTCTGACTGACAGCTAAGGGACAAGCAAGGGTTAATCAGTCCCTATGAGAGAACCACAACCCCAGTTCCAAAGCCATGACTCATCGGTCTAGCTGTTTCTTGAAGGGTATGATTCATCAGCCTCACACACACACACAAACAGCTAGAAAGAAAAACTAAGGAAGAAAAGGTGACAGAAGCCTTGAGAGAAGCCCACATGTGTTACCTTTCCAGGGCACCTTTATTTTATTTCCTCCTATGTAAAACCTGGCAAGGAAATAAAGCTGTTGGGGGGGGTCTTTAGTGAGGGGCTTCCTGACTATTGTTGAATTTCCACTGAGCCAACTGGCTCTAGTAGAAGAAGGAATTCATGTAGAAACACAAAGAAGATAAATTCACCCAGATCCCAAACGTCCACAGCCCCTTTTCACCATCTGTTTACAGTCAATGAAAACCTTTCTTTTAATATCTAACATTCCTGGATAAAGTAATTTATTGAACTAACATTCCAGATGGGTTTCCCTTGCCTTCCAAATACACAGTAAATAAGTTCTTCTCTTACCCTTCCTACCCCCCACCCCATCAGGATTAATTAGTGAAGCTATAATTAATATTATCTTTTGGTTTTATCAACATTACATAAAATAGAGAATATTTTTTAAGCTAATAAAGAGGCTGTGTACATAATGAGGACCTTAGTAGGGTCTTTCCTTTACTGGATCTTGTGGTAACATATTGTCTATTTAATAAAAATAGTCTGGAATATCAGAGGATAGTGCCATCTCTCCAGCCTTTTTTTTTTTTTTTTTTTTTAAGACAAGGTTTTCTGTGTAACAATCCTGGATCTCTTGAAACTTGCTTTGTAGACCAGGCTGGTCTAGAACTCACAGATACCCTCCTGCCTCTGCCTTTCAAGTGCTGGGACTAATAGCTTGTGCCACCACTGCCTAGCTGTTAGGCCTTGAACTCTCAGAGATCCACATTGATCTCTGTTTCCCAAGTGATAGAATTAAAGACATGTGTTCAGCAATCCCTGACCTCCGTGGCTTGGCCATGGCTGATTCTGTCCTCTGATTTTCCAGACTGTTTTTATTACCTATAAAACATATCACCACATATTCTGTCCTTTGATATTTCAGGCTATTTTTATTAAATATACAATATATCACCACAAGACCTTAAGATAAAAGACAGACTGACCTGTGTACAAATGAGCTAAAGGAAGAAATCTTCATTTATAAACAAACCTGAAAGGGGAAGAATACTTCTAAAAACTGACAAATTGTCCTTTGATAAATTCTCTTCTTTTTGTAATATGGATTCAACAAAAGGAAGTATATAATAGTTCTCCTGTCCCCAATAAAATGGGCTAGACTCTGATCACCATGAAACTAAAAAAAAAAAGAAAGAAAAAAATGTTAGCATTAGACTCAGATCATGAGAAGACAATGGGACTAGAAGGCTGAGATCCACAAAGAACAAAGTATTCCAACATTTACTTCACAATAAATAATGACTGTGTGATCAACAGATCAATGTTTAAAAACATAAAACAAAGTGGAAGAGAACAGAATAAAATAAAAATCATTCAGTGTTGTGTTACACTGTGAAATTTTGTTTTACAATAATGTATGTTGTTAACCACAAATTTATATCAACTAAATTTTGTGTTTAAAAGTATTTGAAGCTCACACCCATAATCCTGGAATTTGGGAAGTGAAGGGCAGCAATTTCAGGAATTCAACATCATTGTCTCCTCTCCCCCACACACAGTGAGTTTCAAGCCAGTCTTCACTTGCAATTGGATAGTAAAATACATCCACCTACAGCCGTGTTCTTCTTAATATAGAATCTAGAAAATATTAAGTTTTATATATTGTCCATAGTTCTATTCAGTTCATTTCATTAATTGTGGATAAAATTCTCCTAATGTGAATAAAGAAGATATGGAATGAAAAATACGAATAATTCCTGAAGACACAAAATTATTTGAAAAGAAAATTAGGCAAAAAATAAGTAGGCTTTTGTTAAAAATAATTTTAAAGTATCAAAACAACAAAATATCTCAATAGTGAAGAACACATCAAGCCCTGGGTTCCATTCTCAGCACAAACAAAATTCTGAAAATAAAATGATAAAGATTTCAGAATTATGAGCACAATACCTCAGCAATATGATTAAATAGACTTACCAATTGTAGAGACAGATTAATTCTCAGAATAAAAAAGAATGCCATAGAATATGAGTATAGCTTTTTCAACACATTTACATATTTGTTATCTTTATAAAAATACTAACAAAACATTTTGAAGCCAAGCCACATTGGATATGTTTTGTTATAGAATAAAAATGTTCATTATAGCTTTCCCTGTAATTTGTTCTATTTTTAATTCAACAACTCATGTGATAAGGGAATTAGACATTACACATGACTTTTCCATATCTATGAACTCTGAGAGTATATTCATGATTATTGTAAGTGTCATAATTATGTACACATTATGTCTTCGTTGTTCCATTTCTTTATGGCTTCTGTTCAAAAGGAAATCCCAAATTATTCAATAAGTTTTCCTTCATTAAATACTGGCAGTATTTAACATCTAACTAATAAAAACTATGCTGCTATAAACACTCTGATGAATATCTTTGGCATTTTTTCCAGGTAATGGGTTATGTTTATATATACTTTAAACACTAGTAAATGCTATCACAAAATTCTCCAAAGCTATTATAACAAGTTATACATCCAATCATTAAAAATCATTATGAAATCTAGCTATTTATTAGCCTTTTTCTTCATATTAAGTATTCTGTTGTGAAATAAAGGTATTAATAATTTGTCTTTCTCCAACAACTAAAGAGGCCAAGCACTCTTTTACATGGGAACATGTACTCACACACATGTCAAAAATATATGTTATTGGCACATACTGTTGGCTATATTCTTTTTATGAACTGATAGTTCTAGTTTCCAGTTCATTTTTCTTATACATTGTGTTACTGGTATATTATATTTGTTTTGTGCAATATTCATAACATGTAAAATTTACCTATAATGTTAACAATAAGATTGACACTTCCTCTTCTTGACACTAAGTTAATTGTGTGGTTGTGATAAGGTTCTTGCTTTGAATATACACACTGTTAACGGGAGTGTCTCCATTTTGTTAAAGCTCACTTTCCCTAAATAACAGAATTGATGCAATCCCAGGCATTTAGGACAGGTAAAGGAGGTCTTCTTGAGGACATGTGAGCCTGATCATGTGCTTTTCCTTCAGTGTTGTCTCAACAGAAGCCACAGCTGTGATGATTGCCACCAACCCCAAGTCTCCAGCCTGAGGATAAATCTCACTGATAAGCTATCACAAGCAACTTAGAACATTTTAAAGCAAGATTAATTTTTTCTTTGTTGTTTTAACCCTCATTTTATTAGGTGTTTATTGTTATTTTGTGGAACTTAGCATTAGCTGTGATATAAAGAAAAAATTATTAAAAATAATGTGAAATTCATGTCTATTGAGATTATTGTTATTCTTAGTTTCTGAGATTTAAAGACAATTTTAATTTTATCAACATATTAAAGGAATGTTACATTTCTTTTATCCTAGTAATAATCAGTACATATGTACTACAATTTTTGTCTTGCTATCTTTATGCATTTTTTCTATGTAAGAAAATATAAAGAATATCAGAGAAGATAAAAATTCAATGGTAGGTTAGTGTCTTCTATGGAGTAGCTTAGGAGATGGCAGTTAATGATTTTACAATTTATTTACAAGAACCTGTACTCAGGACCATGCAAGGATCTGTAAATTTTTGTGTCTAATTATACATGATGATTGTATTATTTTGTTTACCCTTGTACATTCTGAATTTGCCATATGTAGTGTTAGGAGAAATATCATTTGGGTAAATTCCCAGAAAATTTTAGGGAAGAAAAAGTAAGATGTGTGTTAAGGTAAAATTTAGCTTCTTGCTTCCTCGAGAACAAAATTGTTATTCAAATCCAAAATTAGGAATTGTAACTTTCTTAATTGTAGTTTTAGTTCCATAGAGTCTGTATATAAAACACCTGAGAGACCAGCTGGTTAGGGCAGAAAATTTCCTGCCTACAAAGTTTAATAGAAACATGAGGGTTTTTTTTTTTTTTTTTTTAAAAAAAAAAAAAAAAACTAAAGTCTATTAAAAAATAATTCAGTATACTGAATTATTCTTAAGATTTTTTTTAGTGCTAATTCCTAATGTAATAGTTAAAAATCATTTAAAAGTCCACAGCTCAAAAAGTCATGCATATTTTTTGTAAGATGGATTGTCAGCTCTACTGGTTTATGCTAAAGAAACAGTTAAGGTTCCAAGGTTAAGAAATGATGTGCATTAAAAAGATAAATATAGTTTAAAATATTTTGATTTAGAGTATTTTTTGTAATAAGCTGGTCTCACATTAATCCATATCAAAATAAGAATCTAGATGGACCTAAAATTAAAATGAAAGTATGTAATATGGGTATTATGTATTATTAAACAGCATAATTTTTGGATGGAAAAATAGAAAAAATGGAAACTCCTTGTGGAAATATGCAAATAGACTAAATTAGCAGATTTTCTCTGAACTGCCAACTATTTTCATGCACTCACAAAGGGATATTAAAGGAATTGTTGATGCTGATTAAAATAGCAAATCAAAGAATAAACATGAACAAAATATAAATAATTAGATATAAAAATTCAAATCCTAAAGTGAAAAAACTTATTAAAATTTACATAAAGGAAGGAAATACTGTTCAAAAATATCCTGGCAGCCTGAGGTCTGAAGAGCTGGCTCAGGAGTAAAGGGTACTTGCTTGTCTTACAGAAGATCAAGGTGTGGTTCCTAACACCCATGTCAGGAGTATGTCCCTCCAGTGCCAGAGAATCATATGTCTCTAGTCTCCATTGGCACCTGAAGTTACATGCACATACTCAGGCACGTGAGCATACACATAAAAATAAATACTTGTTTCTTAAAAGAAGCAAAAGAAAAGAATTAACAAAAACACCAGACTAGTGATAATTCAAGACTGTCTGTACCACTTTTACTGTTAAGACTTAGTTAAGGGTTCTCTTAAAACCAGAGATGAATCCAAAATAGCATAGCTGGTCTAATATGTATAGAGCTATGGCTGTGTTCTCACTAGCACTGAAAAAAAAATCCTATACATGGCCTATGCTTATTTACTTTTGGCAACATCTATAAAAATAAAACAGAAGAGTGTAATTGAGAGGTGTAGGTGGTAAAGGAAAGAAATACTGAGAAAGTAACAAGCGTCACAAAAGACACAATTAGTCTTTGAGAGTGTGAAGAGTCTTCAGGTGGACCTTGCAAGACTGATTAACTGATTAGAATGTAGATGATCAGGGACAGTTTGGAATGTTGCAACTCCAGAGCCAAGGTATCAAAGACCATCTCTTGAGGCCCCTTAATAGTCATTTCTTGCCCTCCTCGGTGACTATTAAACAAATCACTTGGAATGTACAGGAACAACACTTGTTTTCAACCAACTAAAGGCTGGAAGTCTCTGAGGCCTACAGCAGACATTGCCTTGCTTTGCTTTAAAATGTCTTTGTAAAGTTTGTACAGATGCATTTGAAAAGGGGTGACTAGTATCTTCCTGCGATGAAGATAGGAACAGCTTAAGGAGGTGCTGGATGGGGAGGGTCTTCTGAGCTGGTGTGGGGAGCTGTTCTTGGCTTCCCCTGGCTTGAGCTCATTGCTGGATTGGATGATAGGACCCTGTACAGGGCGGTCATGTTTGGTAAGGAAACTGGTGCTTTTCTAAGAGTTACAGTTGAATTGTCAGTATATTGCTTTTTTCCTTTTTAAACCCAAAGAGGTGTTTATAGGCTGCAAAAACCTCAGTCTCATGTATGTACACATTTGTGTTGTTTAAAATGATCATATGATCATCTCCAGCAAAGATAACAATATATTATCAAAAAGCTTTTGTCTATTATGTGGAACCTGTAAAAAAAAAAAAAAAAAAAAAGTACCTTGACTTCTTTTGCTTTGTTTCTGAGGACTTCATCAAACTGCTTCTATATTGGACTATGGAATTTGGGGTAATCTAAATCTGCATTCATCAAGATATGATGACTGGTGTATGATTTTAGAATAAAGTATCTTATCCCCTTTGAAGAGAGACTTGGGTGTTTTGTACCAACCAAAGACAACATTATGGCTATATTTTAAAAGTTTTCAAAATGGGCTATGTTTTTAGAAATTGAGATGCTAGGCTCAAGAAATGGGAGTTTGGAAAAGACACTGAAGAAAAGTTTTTGAGAAATGCAAAGGAACTGAGCATGTGGAATTATGTGTGTGTGTTATAATTTCACTTTGTGGCTCTCATAAAATGTCCTGACCAAAATCAACTTAGGGAAGAAATGGTTTCTTTTTATTTTACAGTTCTAGGTTGTAGTCCTTGATGGTAGTGAAGTCAAGCTGGTATAGCAACTTAAAACTGCTAATCACAGCACATCTGTAATTGAGGACCCTGAGAGATGCAAGCATATTTGCTTGCTCACTTGCTATCAGACAACTTTCTCATTTCTTATACTGTTTACAACCTGTTGACACTGGCCTTAGTCTTCTGACATCGGTTAAAAATCAAGAAAATTGGAGACCGACATACCTACAAGCCAGTTTGTTCTACTAATTCCTCTTGAATATTCACTTCCCAAGAGATTTTAAGTTGTGTCCAGCACAGGGCACTGGAGAGATGATCAGAGATGGAATAACAGAAAGGACTATGGAGAAGTGAACTTACCACAAACTAAGGACTATGGCTTCGGGAAATGCTTTCTTTACAGCTCTGAGAAGGAACTATCCCTGCAGATTATGGGCTATGTGCAATTGTCACTAAATGCTCCCTTAGTGCTTTGGGAGACAATGACAGGTCAGAATTATTCCTCCAGAAAGTACTCACCTTGCCATATTTGTAGAATAGTAGGTACAGATCCTTGAGGTATTTATTATTGTGCATCCCCAGAAATGTGCAAGCTTGGAGCTGTTTGCTGCTGAAGGAAGATTTTACATACATCTAGAGGGAAGAGGTTGTTACATTGTTTTCATAAAGCAAAAATGAAAAAAATAACCTTTTGATTGATCTCCATTTTGGAGGGTGTCTTAAAAATTTATTATTGAATGCCTTTTTTGGAATATGGCTATCTCTGATTTGACAAGTTCCATAAAGCAACTCATTTCATGTTTATACACGTTTTTGTTTAACAAAGAGAAATGAGTTGAGTTTTATAATAGCATACTGATTTGATTTTGTTTTGTTTTAGCCTTTGCAACAAAAAAGGACAGGAAACTTAGACTGCATTTAAAAAGTAGATAATTCAGAAATCTCTCATAGTGTCATCACAGTAGCACAGAAATATTAGAGATAACTTCTGTGTAACCACTAGGGCATAAAGTTTACTCTCTCAACTTTTCAGGTGTTTATGGTTTTTATGTGTCTATACAAATATGAAAAGGTTTGAGACTGCCAGAAATGAGCATCAAAATATAATAGAGGGAGAGGACTTACATTCTCTTCATAAATATGATTATCGTTAAGCTCAAAGCCAAACATGCAAATTCTAACATTCTCCCTAAATCTGATACATAAACAAGAATCTTTTTGGAGAAGCTTAAAATAAGCAAAATGTGAAAAAAGGAACACTTCTAAATTCCACCTGTGATAGCCAGGGTCAAAACAGCACTGAAAAATTCAAATTCAGCTTGTGGGTTTACAAGAAGGCATCCTGAGAATTAAAGCATTTTAGGCTGCTGGAGAGGCCCCCCTCCCCATTGGAAGCTCTACCTCCCTCCTGGCCCAGGGTTTGCATTTTTAACAGGTGGTGGCAGGTGCCTGCAATATGCACATTGAAGTTTAATTTCCATCTGGGTGAACAAGAAGTCAGCTGCCTGGGGCCAGGGCTTATTTGCTGTGGACACAGGAAGGTTTGCTCAGAGGACGCTAAGAGTAAAGAGAATAAAAGCTTAACTGGGTAAAGAGGGAACACAGAAAATTCCCTGGGATTACAAATGATGGGTTGGGCAAATATTCTTTACAACATTTGATATTTGCAATATGGAAATGAAATTCAGATCTGAGAAACTGCTTCATGTACTTTTTAAATCTCTAGGTCTCCTGGACTTTCTGTAAACCGAAACATCTAAGTTACAGTTAAATGCAGTTCAAGTGTACCTAGCTTAATATAATATAAGATATATTCTTTAAGTAAAACTCTACAGAGTTTTGTTGAAATAGGAGCACTTTGTTGTAAAGAGTTATATGGTGAAGGACAGAAATAAATGAAGCTTTCTGAGAAAAATCAAGAAGGGATCCATTTTGTGAGCACTCTTACTTTCCAGAGCTACAAAACTTGTAAGCCTAACTGAGGTTTGATGAGTCACAACTTTAAAATTTGCCCCAAGGCAGGGAAGTGGGAGGGATATTTGTGGAAGATTTAATAGACTGTCTGAAACCAACAGAGAGAGAGAGAGAGAGAGAGAGAGAGAGAGAGAGAGAGAGAGAGAGAGAGAGAGAGAGAGAGAGAGAAGAAAGAGGGGGGGAGAGAGAAACTGTACATACTTGAACTGAAATATAAACTCTTAAAAACATACACACATGCAGGCACATTTTTCAAATTTCTCCTTAAAAAAGAGTAGATAAGGCCACATTTTCCCCAAGAGAGGTC